>VXBO01001763.1:247829-258161 GCA_013400135.1 Rhinoptilus africanus | reverse complement strand
TATCTCTCTCTCTCTCTCTCCGAACATTTTCAGCATCTACTACAGACGAGACAAAATGCCTATGACTTAGAGAACCTGTCACAAGTTATAAGCATAAATACCACAATTTTATATCTTCGGGAATAACTTCAAATACACAGAACAGCCCCCCGTTTTAATCTTATTTTTTCCCTTAATAATTGACCTACATAAGCAACCAAATCCTTGGTATGTTTTAGTGGCACAATTTAAATTTCTCTTAGCACACTGTGGAGTTGTCACTGAAGTCCCTAACCAATCATTATAGAAGACTGAGGACTGGAGCGATGCTTTAGTTGCCGCAGTATTTAGGAAAAAAAAAAAAAAAAAAAGGCAGAAGAAAAAAAAAACCTCAAGAAATGAACAACCTGGTGGAGATTTCAATCCATTAGCAGCATTGAGCTTGCCAGTTCTTTACTGCAGCATTTGACAAGGCTCTGAGCCAGAGATTAAGGCACGTCTCCTGAGGAAGGAAAAGAACAGGAGCTTCCACACTTCATTAAGGATATGTTTTATTTGCAAACTGCCAACCCACAGAGTGGCACTGACTTTTGGGTCATGGAAAAGGTTGCAGTTGTGCACTTGAACCGTGCCAAGCCGAGTTGGATAATACTCTTAAAAAAGCAAATCAAAGAAAAACGATAAGAAAAAGAGGGAAATCCATGATTGCAAACCACCTAAAACAGGGCTTGAAACATAGCTTATGCTCCAGTCAGGTTTTTCCTCCTCAAAAATCATACTAAAGGCAGGACAAGTGCCCAAAACAACAGGCAGCAGTTAGCTACAAAATACATATTCATGCTGTAATTTTTCATAATTTAAATGCACATTCTCAGATTTATTTCACATTGATTGCTTTAAAAATATTAATATCCCTATAGAGTCAGGCCTTATCATTACTTGATCCTTTGCCAAAGACTATACTAGCATTCCATGACTGTATACATTTTTTACTAAGCTATTGTTGCTTTTTCCTGGCTTGTTTTTTCAAAATCCAAATAGAAATACATAGCTTATATCATTTAAAGCCTAAAACATAAATCACTCATCATAAAGGGCCAATTCTTGGAATCTTTATTTGGTATTTGCACTGGCAATTTCCCAATCATTTTCAAATGGAGCTGTATTCGAGTAAAGACACGGATGCCAGTAAAGGTAAATTTTCTCCATTCCAGGAAAAAGAGCTTTAACAATAATGTTCGCTGTTATGTCCCAGATCCTCTTTACACTGACATCAACAGGATAGTTTGCAATGAAGGATGTTCAGTGGCTAAAGGTAAGAGGAAAAAAAAGAGCTCTTGTAGGACCACTACTGGGAAACTTGCCTAAAAATAGGTAAATTATACTGTTGCAATATACATGACCTCTTTTTTTTTTTTTTTTAAACGTGTCTTTATGTGCTAACAGTGATCATCAATAAAGCTTTGAGTTTCTCAGCTTGTGCACCCAATTGGTATAGTTGCAACCACCCCTACAGCTATTGCCGCCCGGTGCCATCCCTTGTAAGAGATTTCCACACGCTCAGAAGCTATAGGAGGAAAAGAATTTAAAAACTTACAAAGCCTTTTTATTGCTTTGACATATCCCCTTGTTTTGTAAGGAAATGGATGGGGGCAGGAGTTATATCTGGAAGAGGCTGGATTTGAGCAGTGGCAGTGATGTCGGAGCTGAAGGCCAACAATGGATGCTGATACTAACCTGTAACTCCCCCAGCACTATTTACCCCAGTTGGCAGCCCCCTGTGCTCCCCAGTGCAGGGGTGGGGGTCTCTGGGCACAGCCAGAGTCTTTCTGCAGCCGCTTTGGGTGGGCTGGGTGCAGCGAGCGATGCTGGCAGACCTGAAGGTGCAACTCTGCCAAGATCTAGGCTTAGGGCTATATATCACCTTCCATACCTAAAGAAAAGCAAAGCATTACAATTCTTTTTTTTATTCTGCAGCTGAACTAAAATCATCTATGGACAGAGAATGCTCCTGCTGTGTCCTCTGCTTTTCTTCGTTACTTACAAAACTATGAAGTCAACAAACTACTGATACACAGAGAAGTAAGAACTTTTAAAATACTGCAAGCCCAATGACCTCAGTAGAATTTCTCTTTCTCTTTTTTTAATGCACAGGTCTCAACACTCAGTGTTATTTCACATGTCCATGCATGAAGACCTCACAATATTCAATTTATTTGGTAGATCCATGCATGGTCCTATCGACCAGGGCAGAGTGGTAGCTCTCCCTCTGACGAACTTCCTCATCTTCCCCATTTCACAACCCTAATGAGAATTTCAAAAAGGACTGGCACTTTCAGCATAACCCAAAATGGCAAGATATCATAACAACCACAATTGGCAACAAAAGCAGCTCACCGGCTCAGACTAGGCAAAAGCTTTGGTAAGTATTTTTAATTAAATCAGTGGAAGATTTGCCTTACTCCATTCCCAGAACCACTTCTCCTCCCCTCCCTGTTATAGTTATGCAGAGAAGGGACTCAACAGCTGTAAGGAATTTTTTCTTTTTTTTTATTTTTTGTCTTCTCCACTCAGTATAACCAAATTTCTGACCTTTGGAGGAACAGTTAAATTATTTGTAAAGCTGAGATGAAGGCTTGGATATGATTCAAACATCATGAATAAAATTATCAGCCAAAATAGAGCATTCATCCAGAGGAGAAACATGGCATCTCCTCTTAGCCTTATGAGTTGAGAGATAATCAGTGATTGGGAAAACCACCAAAAACGTACAAGAGAGAACTTTTGAACTGTTGGCCAACTTTGCTTTGCTCCTATAAATTTTCTTCACTTGCCATGGTCTTTTTGCAAGAAAAAAAAAAAAAAATAGCAAAAAAGCCCAAACCTATAAACATTAGTTAGCTTTGTGGTGAGGTGTTTGTCTGCCAACCTGAGGTTAGAAGCAGAGCTGGGATCCCAAGAGCTAGGCTTTGTATTATAGTATTGTATTTTTGATGCGGTAGTTAAGAGTCAATTACTGTTTCCATTATAAACCCTGTTTTCCAAGGGTTTATACCTCAACCATTTTCATTTCCATCATGCTGAACTTGGCATATGAGCAGTATGGGTACACAATTTTTAAATAGACTAAATGAGGTTGGCCCATTTTTAGATACAGAGAAGTCAGAAACTGTCGGTTGGTTTTGATTTTTATTTGAATTTCACAAACTACTCTATAGTTTCATTCTTAAAACTAGATTACTTCAGAGAATTAGTCTCTGTGGTTGGGTCTGATACCTCTTATCACTTCTAAGGAAAACTTAATTGCATTTTTTGTTTTTAAATACGAAAGCTTGTTGACAAAATTTTCCCTTTAAGGGCTGGTTTTCTACATGTGATTTCAGATGCTATGGCTCCCAAAGCCATACATCCCAACAGACGCCGGTGCATATCAAGCCACTTATGGCTCAAAACCGGATTTTATCTGAGTAACTTACCTCATTTTGGAAAACCGGGGGTGATGCACCAACTCAGAGGTCAGCGTCTTCAATAATAATCTTTCCGATGACTCCAGAAAGCTTTGGACCTGACAGACCCAGAGGAACTCTTTGACTGTTTTCCTCACCCATGACTCAAGGTTGACTGCGCAACATGGGGCAGAGGGAGGGCTGTCTCACATGCCAGGTGAAACCCAGAACAGAGTGAACCCTTGACAAAGACCAAAATCCAGATGGCCACTGGCTCTCGGAGCCCTCCATCTGGGGCTGCGTGTCACTCGGTAATTGCACACAGCAGATGCTAATTGCTTAAAAGCTACTTCAGCCGTAGAAAACTCACTTTGCCAAGGCCACAACGAATATTTTCTTTGACTTTAATTTCCATGCATTCCTTCCACCTGAATTTCCTGCATTTTTTCCTGTTAATTGAAGATAGCTGGAATCACAGGGCAATGACACAAAAGTTTCACAATTCGGCTTTACCCACTGTTAGAGTGACTCACATTCAGTTCATCTCTGTGAACGTCTGCTTCTGAAGAAGAGGTTTGTTTCCCCTGAAGTACAAAGGACTCAAGGTTAGTTTTTACTAGACAAGTCTCTGATGTTTTTCTCCAACATAACTGCTCTGTAGTCTAGAAGCAAAGCAGAGACAGATCCTTACTTTTAAGGTGACCAGTAACACCCTGAACTTCTAAAACACCATCCCATTGGCCTTTCAGATTTTTTTTACAAATCATTCTTAGACTACCCCAGTAAGATACGCAAGTTTGATTGTGTTAATTTTACTCTTTGGGAAAACGAATCACAGCAAAGCTGTGACTCATCCAAAATCACCCAGAGGATCAGGGTCAGAGATAGGAAGGGAACAAAACCTCCCAATTCCCACCACCATGTTCCAGGCTTTCAGCGGCTTGCTTTCCCAAAGCAGAAACTGAGCAGAAAGCTATTAGGTTCTAATCCAAACTTTGCTGGTGGTGGTAGATATCAGTAAGTTTTAGGTTAAAACTTTATTTCTCATTTCTTCTGGAGGGAGAGATACATGAATCTATCCCGATGTATGTAACATCAGCCAGCATTGCCAAGTCTCCGCACATCCCGCATCACAGCAAGGCGAGATACCAAACTGGTAGGTGTAACACCAAGCTTCGTTGCCACTACTGTTTGCGTTGTATTGTTAAGTCGATGCAATTTTTCTCATACATAATAGATAGGGCATATTACAGGAGTGAAACACGCGGTACTGGGTTACCACCTTCCCTTTCGCTGTCTGTGCGCGATCACCATAGGCTGTATGCTCTGAGAGTGCATGCTCAGATCATGTTTTTGTGAACACTGACAAGAGCAACTTTCTTGAAAGCTATCAAAGCCGTCCTCATTATCCTTTATGGGCTGTGTAGAAAATGTCTCCACTATTAGACATTTAACTGGAGTGCAGCAGAATGGTTTTGCTGGCCCCCTCCAGTTCTTCGGGTAAAAGCTCTGTTCATAATCAGTTTCTGCTTTTTTTAATGACCCTCAAGAGGTCCCTTCTGGTACACTTCAGTTCCCTTTCTAGTGTCCCATTGATTTTACAGACTTTTGGAACTTGCTCTTAACCTTCTGCTTTTTTCCTGGATCGCTGCTGAATGATTAGGCACTATACAGCCTTTTGTTACCCAGTACACTGAGAGTGATATCTGGAGAATTAAAACACCAGTTACAATAACATTTGCTAGAGAAAGAGACTGCTCTTCTCTCAAGGCTATTCACCCTATTTATGTGCATGATTTTCTCAGAGAAGAGTGACTTCAGATTCATAGGAAAAAGAAGAAAACCAGACCTATCTGTTGAATATGAGACTGAAACACACTCAAGAGCCTCAGTTTGTGCCATGAATTTTAGCAGCAGAAGTGGAAGCATTTAGCGTTGGGAAAGGGTGGGCCAGAGCCTGGAAGATGGTGGGCAGCGTGTAAGAATATAAAATAGAGATTAGAAAAAAGGATTTTAAAGAATTTTCCAACTAAATTGTTTCCAGTTATCTGATTTGATTCACATGGAGCCACTTCAGTGCCAAAAAATACATGCTTGTTGGGCTGGGGTTTTTTCGAAGTTTGAGAAGTGATACCTCTTAAGACATGCCAGGTAAATTCAAAGAGAAGGAAGCTTGGTGCAAGGAGATCCTCCTAACCACGGTACAGCCGTGGCACAGGCTGTGATTAAATGTGCCGTTCCCCCCAATGACTCTGATCTTTCTCAGACTCTCTCATTTCACCAGCATCCTGCAGTAGGAAGGACTGATCTTCCCTATAGAACTCTAGGACTTTTTCCTTCTTTATCTCCTCCCCAAGTACCATATCAAACAATTTAAAGCCAGATTATTTCCTTGGAAAAAAGGTAAAGGACAGAGCCTCCAGTGTCATTCCTGCAAACCACCCTCCCAAATTTTCCCCAGGAGGGAGAAGTTCGGACAACTCCATTTGCATCGACACGTTGGAAGGAGCGTGCGGAGATGGTTGCAGCCCAATTACCACCCGCCCTCCCCTCCCCGCTGCCTAGCTGAAAGATGCTGGGGTGGGGGGAACACAAACCAACTTTAAAACCAGAAAAAGAAATTGCATCGCTGTTGTTGTTGTTGTTGAGACGCCAGCTGAAAAGGAATCATTATAAAGAGGTTGATGTTTTCAGGGGGGAGACAGAGGACTCACCCGAATGATTCTAGTTAAGGGCCTTAACAGGGAGAGGGCTTAACGTCTCTCTGAAACTGGTGAGTCTCCCTGCTTGGCTGAGTTTGAATTTTGTGTGTTACTGCAGTAACATTTTACAAATAGGGATACCCCTCCTTTCAGGGGAAAAAAAAAAAAACAAAAAAAACAACCAAACTGTTCGCTCCCAAAATAGCAACACAATTTAGCAATATTTTGTATCAAGACAATTACATTGTAGTATTATTGTAGTCTTAGTACCTCATTAAAACAAAAAAATGTTAAATCCTTGTTTTGTTGAACACAAGAGATGAATAGTAAATATTGATTTAGAATGAATGCAAACATTTCCCTAGGAGTGGATAATTACAGCCTTTCTATGCAAAACACTTACATTTGAAGAAGCACTTCACTTACTTTGCCATGTGGTATACATTCTTTAGTACATTTTAAATTATACGTTGTCCTGGACAGTGTCTGCTCTATAATTTCTTGTGTCTCTACACCAGAGTCAGTATGTAATTTTAAACTGCAAACTTTCTGCCAACTAGAAGGGGAGAACAGGCTTAACTCTTTCCCTTTAACTGGGCTCAGAAATCAATCCAGACTGCACACATAGTCATAAGAGCAGTGAGCTCAGTGCTCCAGCAGCAAGGAATGAGTTTGGTCTAGCTGGAATTTAACAAAGATGCTGCTCCTAGCAGTCCTTGTTTTCACACAGCATTTTCTGGTTACGTACGAGGCTTGATGTGCTCTAATTTCTAACCAGATCGCAAGGAGTCCAAAAAGTTTGAACAAAAACTTTACGTCCAGAGAATTCACAAATGAACTGAACGTTTGAAAGAGCGCGGCTAGATTGAGAGCATTCAAATGCGTATTTGAACTAAATAATTTATTCTACTTATTTTGGCATTGAGATGCGTAGTCCGTTTGCAGACTGACATGGGTTGTACTCAGCTCTTTCCAAGGAGGGTCAGGAATGCCTATGGTGCTTCATGAATTTATGCTCCAAAACCCGCAGCCCTTGTCAGGCATTTTAAACTGCGTAGGTTTATTAGGTTGCAAAACTGAGACATAAATTCATACACAACTTAATCAGGCTACGTGAATGTGAAGACAATATGCCCCTGCAGTAACTTGAGAGATTAATCCAAATGACTTGCGAGGTTTGTTATCTTATACAACCCACAAGCGCCCTCACTGCATGTATTTTATGGGCCGTGTTTTCCAAATCTGGGACCTTACACCTAAATTACTTTATTTTCGTGAATATTCACCTCATCATCTCTTCGTCCCCGAAAGAGAGAAAAGCCTAAATGGATATTTAAACTCATCTTAATCTAAGCGCCATTTAAAGATGCACTTACAGCCCCTTGACACATCATACGAGGAGAGGCTTATGTGTTTTGCTGCAGACAGAACCTTTAGGCCCCGTGGAAGACTACTGGCTGTGGTTAATTCGTTGCAGTAACGAGCCTTGCAATGGTACTCAAAGGAAGAGCAAACAGGAGCTGAATGTGATTCCAGACATTGACCACAAATTGCATCGACTAACCCAGCACTGAATACAATCACAGCACCAGTAGGAAGCTGTTACACGTGCCACATATTCTGATTATCGTCAATGTTTTGTTGTAAAACATACAAAAGTCTCTAGCCACGGGTCTTACACCCATACCCCCACACACTGACACACTCGTTTGCTCACAAAGCAGACCCCAGTGTTATTCCTGCTTGACTTTTAGGCTGGGAATCCATTGAATATCTACTACTATACACTAGAGTTAAGCAGAGGCTTAAGGAAAAGTTGTTGTATTAGGAGATAGGAGGAAGGAGGGGAAAGAAACTATATAAATTCAAAAGAAAATGGAATTTACAGCTTCAAAAGGGTTTCCTGGAAAGGGAAAAAAGAGAGAATGAAAAAAAAAAAAAAAAGTGTATCAAAATATAGCAAGCAACCAAACCAGCAAAAAGATTGCTGGGAGAAGCAATGAAGTGCTGATGCCCCATATTTTCTCCAAGATATTTCTCACGAGCCCCACCCTTCACCCACCACCAAACCCTTTCCAGGCAGAGGTTTTATTCGGCAGCTGATTGTATGGAGATACATTTCCCTAACGTGCGTTTCCCAAGGCACAGCTTTATACTTCCAGAGGAGCTTAGCAGAGCGTTAAGGCAAGAAACTTCAATCCTGTGGGCAAAGTTATGTGTCTACGAGGAAAATATTCAACCTTCCCACTTGGCACCTACCCCTGTGCTATTTGGAGGTAGCCACATCTCTACAGTGGCACCCAGGATAGTCGTGCCCAGGGCGACTGAAGAAACCTTCCACTAGCATTTACTTGCTTTAAAATTAGCTCTTCCCCTTGCCCCCTATTCCGAGGATTTGCATAACCATAGGGGAAAGGACGACACGAGATAAAAATAAATTTGGCCGCTGCAGATCCAAAAAATCAAGGGGAAAGTGTCAGGGCAGTGTTTTGCTTTTGGTTTTAGTGGAGACAAAATAACTGAAACTACTAGGAAAGATAACGTATGACTCAGAAAATTCCCTGAGCAATCAGAGGATGTGTTTTCAGCTTTTCTACATTTTAGTTTTATTTTCTCACAGCAATGAGCTAGGATGAGATTGGAGTCCCATGACCAAGCTGGCGCAATCCACGCACCCTACCTGGATAATCACGGACTGTAAATCATCATTTTATAAGAATTTAACTTTTCCCCTTCCAACATAATCAAACGTAGTGGTGAGGGGGCCACTAATCATGACAAAAAATATACTTCAGATTCTTTCTTGAAGTGCCAACTCCAATAAGTTCTCCGAGTGAAATTAAATGCATGTTCTTCTTCCAAACCACAGTTTCCCCCTGGGATGGACGAGTCTCAAGTGGGGGCTGAAAGGCCAGTTGTACCACAGCCCAGGGTTACACCCATTTTTGCAGGTTTTTTTAACTACTGCATGTAGTATAAATTGTATTACAGCCCACTCAGTGACTGTGCTTTCCAGCATTGGTAATAAAAAAAGATGTCTTCATAGTTTCCACATTCCAGCGCTAACGAGTGGGCCAGTCCATATCTTCCCTCGGTTTCTCACAGTTTTGTGTTTGTTTGCTTTAAAGGCTTCTCCGTGAAGCTAAGGGCAGAGAAGAGAGAAAGATCTGGTGTGTGGAGTAAGCGACGGTTGGCGCCGAGTCTGAGAGCAGTAACAAAGAGTCATTTTAGAGTAGAAATTAAAGTGGAAAAGACCTATTAGTCCGCGCACTTGGTCTCCCTGCCAACGTGAGGTTGCCCCACCGAGGGGTGCTTTATCACAGGCTCAACGCTGAGCGCTCTGCTCCTGCCACCAGCGCACTCCCACCCCAAAATCACACCATTTGAGTGCAAAGCACAGCCCTCGACACCCCAACACTGCCGATCCTCAAGGAGAATGCTTCACCTCCTGAAGCCACCCTGGGGACCAGGGACTGAGCACCTCCAGTCCACGTACTGCCGGGAGGACTCTATCCTGACCCGTCCTCCAGCGAAGGAGCCGACCACGGTGCCAACGTGCCAACCACCGCCCCACCAGCCAAAGCAAACATCACACCATGCAAATTTATAACAAAAAGCGGAGCAGAGGCCAAACACAATGCCCTCCTGGTGGGAGTAAGTGTGGAGACAAGACTTTTTTCTTCTTCTTTTTTTTCTTTCCTCCCCCTTCTACTTGGAAGGGAGGAGGAAAGGTTTCTTGGCTTCTCACCGTGAAATATATCATGCTGGCAAGGGAGAGGGAGCAAATCTAAGCCCTGGCTTCAGCAGATATCGATCTCTGTGCGCACTGAAGTGGATGGTGACCTTTGGCAACCTCGCCCCCAGCCAGAGAGCAGGGTCAGGGAAGACTGTCTGAGATGGAAAGAGCCATTTTAGTCACTTTTTAGCCTTACGGTCCCTCTCAGGGTATGAATTCCTGGAGAACATAATGTTCTGGCAACACAGGAGAGCAAGAGAAAGGCAAGCGAGTGCGGCAGCAGGGTGGGCGAGCTAGAAGGAAAGGGTGGAGTGGGGTCAAGTTTTCCCATCCCAGTTCCCAGATCATCTCCAGAAGGCTGATGCTATAGAAGGGAGCTAGAAAGGGTGAAGTCCTTTGCCTGTGGCATGAGTCAGATGTAGAGGCAGTAGAAAACAGTGGAATTGCAAACGGGCTCACGCTATTTAAA
>VXBO01001763.1:233462-247782 GCA_013400135.1 Rhinoptilus africanus | reverse complement strand
TCATGCTTTAACAATACTGGCAGTCAGGAAAGATGCCTTTTCTGAAAGCTGTCGTGTGTTTAGGACTCCAGTATTCCCCCTCCAGACACATCCCTCCTGCATTCACAGGACTGATGGCCAACGCATTCACGGCTAACCCGGCGCATTCCTGATCTCTGGGACCCGCTCTGCGTGTGCAGGAGGACTTTTCACAATGCAGGCAGTTGATCTGCACACACTGCGGGCTTTGTCCAGGACTTCTTGATGTCAGGCATCCAAACTGGAGCTGCTGAAGTCCGGAAACAGCCCAGACAAATAGCCAAAACACTATTTCTCTGTATGCAGAATAAGTGCACTTGGATTATCCCGGTTCTGTAAGGGAACAACCTTAAAAGTCCACAACAAGAGCGTAGGGACCAAGCAGAAAAGGCCAGCTAGGGAAAAAGTCCTCTGTATCAAATGGTACTCATGGGTAGGAGAAACAAATCCAAATTTCCTAAGCGCAGAGAACACTCGCAGGGCTGCTGAGACCCTACTTCCCATACGAAAGTGTTAACAAGCAGTGAAAGAACTGAAGCGCATCTAATTAAAAATGCATACCAAGGCATAAAGACAGAGTATAAGAGTAAACAAATGGCAGAGACCAGATTTGTTTGCAATAAATGAAGAGGAAAACACCACACAATGCAAACTCATCCAGCACGGAGGATACGGAGGGAGGCGAGCAGGCGAAGGCACCGCTCCGCAAAACCTCCCCTAAGAAAGTACGAGGCAAGTGGAAAGCAGGCGCCATGGCCGAGCAGAGTGGGCAGGAGGAAGGAGTGGAAGCGGTGCAGGGATGTAGCCCTCGGTAGGAACATTTGTCGTTTCAAAACAGGTACCGCATGGCAATATGGCTAGACCAAAAGCGTCTGCCAAGCGGAGCTCCAGCTCAGCATATGAACAGGCCACCATGGGACACAAAACAAAACAATGCCTTCTGGAAAAAAAAAAAAAAAAAAAGAAAAAGAAAAAGTACGTTTTCGCTGTTTCTGCTGAGAAATATCTTAGGAGAGGAAAAAAGATACTGAGTTAGGCCAGGAGGTTCAGGTTGTCGCCCTTAGCCTCCTTAAAGAGACACTTCTGCTGGATGAGTGGAGCTGTGGGTCCTACCATTTGCATTGAGTTTGCAGGAATAAAAAGAAGATATACCATTAGAAGAGCTCTTGCAGCCAGGAAATGCTGACACCCAGCACCGCTAGCGTGTTAATCATTCCTGATTCTGAACAACGCCGGAGAAACAAAGTCCAGCTGCTCTGCTGGGACTTGCCTGTGTCTCACTTTTACCACAAGAAAACCGTGGGCTCTTTAGAGCTGGCAGGGATTCGGGACCATTGGCAGCAGCTTGTCCCATCTTCCCTCGCCTCAGTGACGAGGCCACCTTCCTTTCTTCAATAATTATCTTTTTTTTGGGTCCTGCAGCACTGAACAATAGCGATCACGCTATTTCTCGGAAGCGGCGTTTGCTTGATTACTGCAGAGTACTGTCATCTGTTTGTTTTTTCAACACATGATAGGCCACTGTGTTCATCCCCTTGGGATTCCCAGCCAAGCGCAGTTCCCATCCAAATGGGGATAAAAGTTCAATTTTATTTCACGGTTTTGTCTTCCTTACAACAAATCTTTTCTGACAGTGTTTTCTGACTGCTAAACTGATCCGTTTTGAGCGATTGATCTAAAACATCTGTCTGCGAGGTTAAAAGCAACGTCGAAGGCATACCGCAACTTTACTCCGAAGGTGTGGAAGAGTTCGAACACGAAACGAGTAAGGAAGAGGAGGAAACTTTTAGGCAAAGGCGGGCACTACACCGCGCGGATTTTGAGGCGTGCATCTCTCCCCTGAACGTTTTGCCAACCGCCACATAATACAGGAAATCATGCTTCAAAATATTTAAGGTTGCATTTCTCACCATTTCCCTCTTATCTTCCCTAAGACTTACATTTTAAAATGTCAACTTACATATGGGAATGTTTAATCTCAAGGATGCTGATCCATCAGGAAACTTTTAAAATCTTCTGCAAAAGTTGCTTGGTTTCCCCCCCGCCACACACACACTTCTCTCTTCTCTGAATAGATCGCTCCTGTTTAGGTTGTACCAGCTTTTTCAGCTGACATCCCCCCACCCAGCCTCGAGCTGTTCTCCCCCCAAAGCAAAGAAAGCAGTGAAGGGATTTACATACACCTTTTGTAATACTATTGTTGGGGGGGAGTTTAATTTTCCAAGAAATACAATAAGATGATAAAAGAGCAAATTTCATTCAGAACAGATTTAAACCATCAAAGTTTCTGTGCAATGGGTGCACAGAGCGTTAGTTCTGAACAAGCCTGAGCACCATTCCCAATGCTTGGCATTACATTTTTGTTTAAATTCCATTGCTTACTCTTTTGCCATGTTACCATATTTATTTTTAGTATATGTGCTCCTTACTGCCAATGTAAATCCATTTAATCTTAGGCATACAACAGTTTTTCAATACCTTTCTGTTATTTGGCTGTGTAATTAGCTTCCTAAAATATGATTTATTTTAGCTGAGTTTAGTTTTGGCAAGGAAATAGGGGGCATGGGGTGCTCTCCAGTGCAAGCACAAATTTACTACTGGCAACGCTGCTATGAATGGCACGGAGACCAGCATCAGAAATCCATCCCATTCACAGAAAGGCCAAATCTACTGGGGATTAAGTGGAGCCCCTCTCCATTCTCCCCTTCACCATTTTCCCTGGCTACCCTCCAGCACTTACCAGCTCAGGGGATCGGACTGGAACTTATTGCTTAGTTCCAAAAAAGGGGCTATTACAGAGAAATGCCAGTTCTGAGTGTGCTGGATTGTGTCCAGGCCAAATTTGTTTGTTTCTTAGTCGTAACGTCACATCTTTCTAGGTCATTAATAAATAAAGGGTTTGGAGGGGCGATATAAGGATTTTTCTTTTTTCTTAACCAAATGAAACTATTACTATAAAGGCCCTACATAATTTGCAGTAACCTGTGGTATCATAATAAACTGTGTTCTTTGGCCCTCAGCTCATACAGTGCTTAAGAATATGCTTAACTTTGAGAGTGAATGTGACTCTCATTTAAATAAGAAAATGTTTCCCTGCCTTTCGGCAGGAACACGTGTGCCAATGTCCATAAATATTTAGACACCTGTCCACCTCGGCTCCTGGAAATAACCACACTGAGGTCACCGGCAACCAAACACATCAGATTCTGCATATTGTAGAGGTTATTTTATGCAAAGCTATTTTTTCTGCTTCAGAAAGCTCCTGATCACATCAGACTGGGTGCGTTTTCCCACTGAAAGCTAGCGGACCAAAAGCAGCAGAGAGAGCAGAGATTGCTAACAAGTGTTTTAGATTCCCTCCTTCAAGCTGCGGGACCTGTCTGTGTGGGTGTGAGCCATCCTGGACACCAAACAAAAAGCCAATCTCACAAAAAATTCATCAGCAATTCCAAAAGCTATAGTGAAATATATGCTCTTTGCTATAATGCAATTAGAAGAGGATATAATAGCAGGTACATAGGGCTGAGCATAGACAGACACCTGTTCCAAATACCAACACTATATCAATGGTTGTCTCTAGAACAGGTTCAAGAGACTCTATCGGAGTAGATATTTTTCTGTGATTATTTTTCCTATTTCTTCTGATAGTTTTTACATCATGCTGTGGGATGTACTAAGCTGCTTTGGCAGCCTCTTTGGGACAGCAAACAGCAAGAACACACATCTAAACCCCACATGACCCCACTGTCACCCTTTTTCCACTCTGTGCATTATTTTCAACATTAAATAGGAAAAATATGCTGCATCTTGAAACTGTGGTATCTGGGGAGGTTGAGGATATGGTGGACGTGATGTGGACCTCGAGGCGTGCGCCTTTCCCTCTGTTTCCTCCCGCGATGAAGCACTAATGGATGTAGCCCCATATCTTTTGGCTTATTAACCTACATGCAAGAACGCAGTCCTGATCATCCAACACAAGTCAGCAAACTCATTGTTTTTAAGATGCTGAAGCCTTCCTTGCTTTCAGCTCATCACACCCTTCAGAATCAGGTGAGGCTTCATGGTGCCAGGCTGGCCCAGGACTGGCGTCAGCTACAGCTTCTCCCAGGCTCACTTTTCCCGCGTGAAAACCAGGGTGTCACCCAGCGGTGGCAGGAAAAACCCCATCTCATGCCTTTCCCCCAGCCAGGCTGAGAAACAGGGGCACGACGCATCCTCTTATACCACTCAGCTATGAAACTGGTGCGGGGCTTTGAATAATTAACAGGCACGACCCGCCTCGCCTGCTTACAGGAGTCATCAAGAGAGATTAGCTAGAAGCAAGAACTGATGCTCTTAAACTTCTTATGTCTACAGCTGGCCTTGTTTTTTTTTCCCCCCTCCTCTGTTTCATTTAGCACCAAATCCTCCAGGTGCTTACGGGGCAGAGCTGATAGGAGCCGTGCGGGGGCTCATCCCCATTGCCATCGCAGATCCTGCTCCGGAGCTGCCCCACCACAGGACGGCTCCCCAGGCTGGCAGTAACCCCCACCTCCACGGCATCAAGCTCGGGTTCCTTCAGCTTTGCCCGCTGTGCCATTAAAAAGGGCACACGAGCCACAGTCCGTCATCCTAAATCACTTTTGCACCTCCGCTACCTTTCATGGACTTCCAGTATGGAGAGCACATTTTTATCTTTCTCCTGCTACTTTAGATTTCTACAAAAAAAAAAAAAAAAAGAAAAAATTGCCCCAATTTTCATTTATTCGCAACAGAATATTGCCTGTCTTCTTGTTTTATCTTTTCAGCTTAAGAAAAATAACATAGGACATGATCGCCACTAATGAGATGGCACATTCTATATGACTTTTCCCGCTATGTTGTTTTATTTACCAGCTTTCAAATCCCTAACCTTCGTCTCTCCAACCTCCTTTTAAATGAAAGGATCCTCTCGTCTCTGTGAAGTTCCTATCATCTACGCTGGTTTGCATGTTAAAGTTTCAGCATCCGTTTAGTCAGTGACGGTTATTCTGCTTAATGACTCCTATACCCCTGTTAATACTGTTTTATCTGGCTCTAATATTTTAAGATCTTGTCTAATATTAATGCTAAATGCTAATGTTAAAGATTTGCTACTAATATTTTAAGCTCTAGCTGCTAGGGCACTGATGTTTGGGGAGGTGCTTGGGAGTTCATTGTATTGGAGGGACTGCAGGGTAAACTTTAACATCCTTTATGACTACTGCAGAGAAATCTAGGCAAAATAAGCAGAATATAGGGACAGATTTTAGCAATTTATTTATGGAACATCCTGCCAGCTAGGAGCTCAGAATCAGGTTGGAGATGTGTATGTGTGGGGGCATGTGAATGTATGTTTTTCCGCATCTCTCTAATAAACCAGGGAGAAAAACAGCCCCGTTGTGGGGCAGGGGACACCTGCAGCATCCCCACCATCGGGTCGTAGCGGGTGCTGCCCCTCCGGGTGATCCTACAGGGACAGGGCAAGGAGGCGGCTGCCGGCCCCCAGGAACCCCAGCCCCGAGTGACAACCCCCAGGTTTGCTATCTGACCTTTTAGATCATACACCTATAAAATAGCCATGTTTATCTTATGGCAATACAACACCCTAAAAATTGAATTTTTATTAGAAATAAAAAAAAAAAACCACAAAAAAAAACCCGAAAACCCCAATCTTAATATCAATTTATAAACACAAACCCCTGCCACATGCAAAGGGAGGCTAGAATCCATTCCCCCTCTGAAGAGCAATATCTCCGCTAAAAATAAAATACAGCGCAACATTTATTTGGCCACGGTTTAAGAGTTAATGAAAGATTTGCACCTGTACAGCTGTTGCAGCCTGAAACCAGCTCGCGGAGCGAATGTGTTTTCTGGTTGAGACAGTTGTAAATGCCTTGAGTAAAAACACTGAGGACTGCTAATGGATAGGTTTATTTTAAAGCATGCCATCTGCTATCAATCACAGAGAAGTATAGGAAGCAAGTTTGGCTGTGCTCCCTCCTTGTGAGCCTGATAAAGATAGGGCTGTGGTACTCTGGAACATTTAGTACTCAAGAGAATAAAACATCAAACCTACTCAGCAGCTCCACTAACAATAATAAAAATGCCTCTGCCTAAAGGTGACATTCTGAATTTACGATTATTTGTGTCTATAAAGTGTATTCTTTGGCTCCTGACTCATTCTAACTGTCTCACTACAAGAACAATACATTAAGCCTGCCTGAAGTAAATGGAAATCCTATCCTTTTATTAAACCAGCAGCCAGTACCTGAGATGTTCTAATGCCCTGTAGGACCCAAAGAAGGTTTTCTGCTCTAAGTGTTAATTCTTCTGGTAGGATTAAAGTCAACTGCGGAGAAAATGTCTATTTTGTGCACTCAGAACTAAGCCCTTCTTCAGGTAAATATTCTTTTAAAAGAAAAAGAATAAAAACGAGAAAACCCAAGGCAGATTCTGAATGTGCAAATGAACACAAAACGAAGGCTACAAAAATTGTAATTCGCCCTGAATAGCTCATATTTTGTACTACTTAGCATTTGATACAGGAAAAGCTTACGCTGTAAGAACCTGCCCAGTAAAACCGTGGACAGTGTCCAAAAGGTGTGTGCCAATCTTCCTTCCTAGCGGTGAACTTCACATGCGCTGATATTCTCCAGAAATGAATCCAGGGACTTTTTCTTTTTCCATATTTTTTTTTTCTACCGTGCGTTTTCCTCAGAAAAGGCTGTTGGAAGACGCAGAGCTACTTCCCTGAGATACGCAAGCACTGGGTTAACTTCAGAGGCACGACTCATTCCTCTGGCTACAGCCACATCCCTCTTCTCTCATTTGCCCTCTGTTACCCCGCCGATCTGGGGCTCCTGAGCCTGTCTGCTTAAAAATAATTAAATATATAATGCTTCCTGGCAAATTCACCAGATACAAAAAAAACACTTAACGATGAAGCACTCTGTATCCGATAACATCAAGCTCCCATCTCCAGCTTAACGAAATTCCCTTGCAAGCCTGCAGCTGATGGAAAGCATCGCTGTGGAAGCTTGGGGAAAACCCACCTGGTGATCGAGCTCACGAGCCTAATTAAAGTTAATAGAGAAATTAAAAGTGGGCAAAAATTGGAATGGCAGCGTGGAAAAAAAAAAAAATAAGCACTAGGAATAGAAGGAAGATAAAAAGCAATGGGAAAAGTGAGCTTTCCTTTGAAGTCTGCTCTGGAAAGTGATGGTGATTCCTTTCAATGCCCCCACACACACCCTAAATACTTTACAGAGGAGGCCATAGGTCCAAGCAGAAAAACAGAAAGCAGAGGGTTAGACTTAATTAGGTTCACAATATTAAACCAAGGCTGCTTCTGCTCTGTATTCATCGTTTTGGTCCTCATTAGCTTCACGGTCTCTAAAGTCCGTGCTCAATCACTGGTTTCAAAGTGTAAGTTCAACCACCTTATCTGGGACCAAAGGAATTGATAAATATATTCCTTGGTAAGGATCAAAACTAGTGGATAAATGAGTAAGATGGAAGATTAAAAAAAAATGAGTAAAACAGAAGATTACAAAAAATTGGGAGACTATAGAGACAAAGGTAGAGAAGGTTGTTCCAAGGGGAGATGTGTCAGCTCTCAGCAAGATGGGAACAGACTGCGTGGTCACTGCAGAAACACTGAGATACTGGAAACAACGCAGGAATATATGAAAGCAACGCTTAAGTGACAAGAAAACCTGAACAAAAGCAACTATCAAGACTTTCATGCTCAGAAACACCCGAGAAATAACTCTCTGGAGATAGTCCTCACCTCTAGGTAAGGATTTCAAAATAAGACCCTGCTGCTCAAGACCAAACTACACCTCATAAGGAAAGAAACATCAATGACTGTCCCTTATTTCTGAGCTCTGTACCAAAACCACTGCTACATGCTTCAAGAAGAGGGACAGTAAGTCACATAAGGACACTGAGGTCTCAGACCAGTCACGACCATTTCAGCCTCCAGCAAAAAAAAAATGTTCAGCAAAACGCCATTTGTTAAAAAATTGTGACAGCATTGAACGGTTCACAAAGAGGAATCTGTTTCTCCAAAAATGTCATTTGGAAGAGAGAGGAAGACAGTCCAGACTCACCCGTGGCCTGATGGTCGCACGTCTGGGACTGGAGGGAGGTCCAGGTTCAAGTCACAGCTCCGACCTGCCCACGTTGAAGACAACATCCATCAGGGAAGACGCTCTCCGTAGCCTTTCTACATGACATTTTGTATGCAGAAAAATAACTCCTGAGGTTTTATTTTCTTTCTCCTGAGAAATGGAAACAAATTAAAAGGCTTGAAAATTTTTCATGACACAGACACTTCTTGTTGACGGCCAGCCTTAACCGCGCTGCCCAGGGGCTCAAAGGCACCCTGCTCCTACCAGGGCTGATATTGTGAACTCTCCAGGCTTTGCATGAACTTGACGTGTTCTTTTTAGGCTTATTCTTTAATACACACCGTACATTTTCATATGAAAGCTTGCACGGAGCGGCTTGCTCACCAGAGTTCAAGTCCCTGGCACAGAGTTCATTGCAGCTCTAATGAAAAAGCACAATGATTGGGCCTGCGTCTCTAAGATTAGACATTAGTGGCCATATCAAGAAGAGAAATACCTGCAGATTAGCACAGCAATTTGCTGCTCTAAATCTGAACCTTCTAATCTCTCTTTTTTTTAAAGAAAGTAGCAGCCCATGAATATGGGAAAAGAATTAAAACTACATTTACTAAGTGATTTCTAAAATACTTCAGCATGTGTTTTAGAAAACTGACAAGTCATTAAAATATAGTTAATAAACATTATTCAGAACTCGTTGCCTTAGATTAACACTACTTTAAAATCATAGTCGATCGTTGGTTCAGTCAATGCACTGCCGCACGAGTAACTCCGACAGCAGTTCATGCCCTGTTTTATAATAAAGATGGGCAACTCAGAGTTCACCTTGTATTTGCATTTTCTAACTGAAAAAAATCTTTCAGAAATATTTGCAAAAGACTTTAAGACCTTGCACCCTGGCAGGTGAGGCCACGCACAGAAATTGCTGGGCGGTGGTGAGCGGTGGAAGGAGAGCCACGCTTCCACCAGCGGGTCACCGAGAAGCATCTCCTCCCTCATGGGCCACCTTACTCAAACCAGACACAGCCTACGGGAGTGACGGCTCTAGTCACATGTATTGAACTTGCACTGCAGTTTGGTTGGGCACAAATACTCTCCTTAAAACCAAAAAGAACGGCCAGTTTTGCCTAGAATTTACCCCCTCCCAGACTAACAAATGCATGTCGTTTGCTGACTGATGCTACCTGCCAAGGGCACCCTAAACCTGAGCTAAAATAAGAGTTAGCATTATCAAACTTCCTGGGAGAATGAACTATATCATTGAGATGTGTTGGCATGTGCCAAGTAAAGTGATTGACAAGTTATGAAAGGCTGAAGTTAGAAAATAATGAGAATAAACGCCGGGGACCACAGTCAGAGTTCTTGGCTCCGCAAGATTATTGAACCCCCCAGAGGAGTGGGGCTCCTACTGAGCCAATGCCGCCCTAAAGGGAGACTGGAAACACAGGTACAAAACCTGGCAAGATTAAAGTGAAACAAGGGGTGGCAGTAAAGATAAAATCAGAAAAAAGGTAGCATCGTTTCTCAGTGACCAACTCCAAAGCACCTGAAATCCCTAGCTGCTTTTAATGAAATCAAGGGGAGAACTACCATGCATGAGTTTCACCGATGACAACTTTTTCAAATTTATTATGTGAATATCAAGACATTTCCCCTTTTAGAAGCTCTGCCCTGAGCCAACTGGAGCTGACTGCTTTTTCTGAACATACTTTACACAGCCACCATCAGCTCAGATACGGCAGGAGAAGGAAAATCATGCAAAGCTTCTGACTCCAAACGATTGCCGATGACCAGCAGCTATCAGATGACCCTGACCCTACTGCAGAAGATGGTTTTGCTGCTGTTTCTGCTAGTTTGATGGTGGTGTTTTGATGTTTTTGATGATGCAGAAGGATTTGGCAAGACTGTTGTTGTTTTGAGAAGGGACTGGTCAGATTATCCTTGTATTATATCCCTTCACTTTCTGCTTTTTTCTATCCTAGCATGTACACTGCAGCTCAAAATACGACAGGAGAGGGCTGAAACTGAGAAGGGAGTCAATATATTTTAAAAATGAAAACATTACTATTCATAGCTGGCTTAGTATAATGTAGTTAAAAGAAAAAAAAATCACGGCCTAATTGAAATTGCATCCATCTAACTTAAGATAAGCTAAACATCTGCAAATGCTCCTAACGACCATTTTTTAAACCACTTTCAGGATTTAATTGGCATCTTTCTTTTGTTGTTGTGGATTCTGGGGGGTTTTTTTAAGATTAAATGATTTGATACTCAGAGATGTCTGTAACTTGATGGATGGCTTTGATTTATGGCTTCTCTCAGACATCAGAATTTTGGATTTTGCAGAACCATGAGGGAGATCCAGATCCTCCAACTGTTTTTATTTTTCAGTCTTCTCAAGTGTTTTGGAGTTCAAAGTTGTTCACGCATTCTCCTTTCATACTGCTACTTATATTCTATGATTATACGATAATATAGGAGCAAGAGTAACACTTTGCACTGAACTAGGGTCACTTGAAAGATATCAGCAAATTTATGCTTGAAGGTTCTTATGAGACAGGCACGTTTAAACCCGTTTTACCTACTCTGAGCCAGGATGCCATATTTTGGTGCCACGGGCGTGTCAAGCTCCAAGAAACACCATAAACCTGCCTGTCTTCTCCTGGAGGGAGGTCACCACCACCATGGCTGGGGCATATTTGCTCTTTCAGTCAAGGCCTCCCTGGAGTAAGGCAGCCTGGTGAGGGACCAGTCTTCTGATGGCACATCTTGAAGCAGAAGGGACATTTCAAGGCTGCGAGCAACTGTCCTGAAAGACTACAAGGAAAATAACCTGTTTAAAAAGAAAATTAAAAAAAGTCCTTAAGAAACGCAGAAGTGTGGGTTAAGATTTTGTGTTCCTTAGCCCAGTGGTGAAGGAAAACTGTTGTCAGAAATACGAGTATTTAAACAGTCTATGACAGCAAGGAAGCAAATGACAACTTTTGCCAGTGATTGAGGAGAGCTCAGCTGCTCGCTGCGAGCCAGAGGGATTTGCATCCAGACCAGAGCTGGAAACACTCTCTGGAGTAGAAATCCCTCTCCTCAGCCTCCCCAATGCCTGTCGCATCCGCCATGGACCGAATCTCAAAGCTCCTGATCACACGAGTCCGTTCCCGTCTGGATCTCTGTTGCCTGGTCGCACAGGGCAGGTGGTGGGAGGAGGACCCACCCGGCGTGGGGCTGAGCCACTGTCCCCTGCCGCCTTCTGCGCCACCACTTCCAGCAGATGAAAAAAAGCCCTCAGTGCATAAATATGTGAAAATATTTATCGCCCACTCCTAGCCATGTTGAAAAGAAACCTGTTGTGGTTAAATGACTCGGTCAGTTCTTTAGGGATTTTCCGAAGTTTCCTATAAAAAGAAATCTGTGGGAAATGAATGATTGCATAATCACTAACACATGCCAATTCATATAAGCCTATTATCTTTTATGGCATTTTGTACTCTATTGTCCTTACTCTGGTGAATTGCTATCTTACAATTCTTTTCCCTATTAAATTATTTACACATTTTGCTCTCTCCGACCCTTTTGCATCAGTAAGATACTGAGCATCCACATTAGGAAAGAAGGCAAAGACCAAGGGTCCCTTCCCCTTTTCCCACGTCATGTTTTTCCCACCTTCACAGCAATATCCAAACAGCAATCTCCTTGAGAAGGGGAAGGAACTTTTCATATGAAAAGAAGCAATAATATTATCTGTGTCTCAAAGCCACAAAAGATTATTTTTTTCTTAAGGAATACACATTTTTACAGAGGCTTGCTAAAGTCCCCAGTAGAAATGGCCGGTATTCATAATTTTAAAATTACGTAGTCCCTTGAAAATGTTGAAAGTTGCCTACAGGTCATCTAAGTGATTCTTAGAAATAAACCCCAAGTGTCATGGAAGTCTTAATTACGCTGTATTTCAATAGGATTTAGGTTGCTAAAACACAGACTTTAATAAGAATTTCAGACCTTTTAGAACCTTTTGGTTTTGGCTTTTAGGAGGCCTGACATTGCCTAAAAGCCAATCAGGATCTCGAATTTGGAGTTAACATTTAATCATGTTTTCAGTGGGGCTTTTCAGTTTTGCTCTCTTCCCGAGAAAAACTGGTTAACTAAGTCGTCACCTATCCAAAAGGTGTGGCCTCTGCCATCACTGTGTTTTAAAACAAGTAAGGGAAAAATAAAGACTTCTGTGACTGAGAAGCTACAACCCTTTTTTTCCTAAAACGATCTAAGTACTAAGAGCAGTGCTCTTAACCACAGAGCTTTATGACCAGGACATAGCCCAGATTAGCTGCAACAAACTTTAGATTAAAATTAAGAGGCAGCTCCTGTAATCTTAATATATGAGAGGAGATTGCACAGTAAAAATGGGTCCTATGGTCGTGCACACAGAGAATAAATGAGCTATAGGGCTCATTGGAGGTCAATGGAGATCAGACCTGGTGATGCTGAAGACAAGGAAGCCGTTAAACAATGATCAATTACTGAATGAGAGTACGGACTGTTACACAACATCCTCCCAAACATGCAAACCTTAGGTATTCACGCAGTGACTCAAACAATTGCAACAAAAAATGGACTGCAGCTTTGTCCTCTTTTGCCATTATTGAGATGTTAACGCCTTAGACTCTATTTCTCTTTGAAGAGGAAAGCAACGGCCTACAGCTCTTCATTTTATCTGACATATTTAAGAAGGCCTGATCAACGCCAGCTAGCCAAGATGAATCTCTAAACATTTACGTCTAACTCCCAGCAAGCAAGAGCAGAAAAGCTCTGTATCAGGAGCAGAAACATGCCAGGCCAAAATATAAGTCCCTGCAAACCGTGTCATCTTTTCCAGAAAAACATTCTTTCCATTGCCTACATGAGCTGGCTTTACAAAGATACCCAACTTCATTCCCCCAGTGCTATGCCATTTCTTTTAGGTGTTGTCTTTAATATACGCATTTCTGAACACACATCGCATTTTGTTTTAATTAGAAATAATTTGTAAAATTATTTGCCATCGTTCACAGCCTGCAAACATTTGCTTGCTGTTGAGGGCTTCTGAGGACCCCCAGTACCTGTCATCCTCTGCCAAGATCAACTTTTCCATATGGGCAGGTCTCCAGAAAAGATTATGCACAGCTATAAAACGCGTCCAACTTAAATCATTATTTCTCTGATACGTATCAATCACTTTCGTTCCTCTTCCAGTGACTCTCTACTCCTTTCTTGAGTCTCCCTTCAAAAATACTCCTATTTCTATAGACATTGTAAGATCTACTTTGGTTCTAACCCCTTCCCATTAGCCAGAAGACCAAACATTTCAGTCCATTGGTAACATTTTAAAGCTTTTTATCAGCCTATATAATTTTATAATCATTTTGTTGTTTTCACTTAAAAAAAAATGTAACTGATCAGACACCTAATGCTACTTAAGTGCACATAGATTTTTTTGTGGTTGAATAATAACATCTGTTTTGATTTTCCAGCCACAAAAGTGCGTTTAATCTGGCCTTCCTTTATTTGAACTTTTCACATCTGCTCAGGCCTCCTTCCCATAAACTAAATACCAGATCCTTTCACAATGTAGGAAATTTACCTGCACCAGTTGTTGTCCCAGCTCCAAAGACTTCTTTATAGGAGCCAGATAAAAATGTCAAAAGACTAATAAATGTAGTCTTAGTGCACTGTATATTTATTAAATGTTACTATTTATTTTCTCAGTCCCAAATGGTTGGTATCCACAGGCCTAATCCTGCAAAACTTATTTTCATGAATGAACTCATTTACTTTTATTGAATAAAGTATAAGTTATAGGCTGGTGCCCCATATTCCGAACAAAATTTAGAGATAAACTTGTACGCAATACATTACAACATCAGCTACAAATTCAATCCATTGAAATTATAGGGATGGTCAGATGTACTGTATTTTCAGCAAATAAAAGAAACCATAAGGGGAATTTAATATGCCATTTTCAGGGTTATCTCCAAAGACTTGGTAGTGGATTATGAAAGTTTTGAATTATTCTGATCTCTTCAGAAGGGAGCAAAATCAGGAAGGAAAACAATCCTAATCAGAAACACTTTTTTTTTTTAAATTAGGAATTTAGTTTCTAACCATAGCTCAGACCCCAAAACTTAGATATGTTTAGTTTA
>VXBO01001763.1:200143-233421 GCA_013400135.1 Rhinoptilus africanus | reverse complement strand
AAAAAAAAAAAAAAAAAAAAAAGAAAAGAAAATGGAAATGGAAATGAAAGATATGAAAATTCAACAAAAATTCAACTGAAGAAAAATGAGGTGAGGGTGTTTGCCACTGATATTAGTAGGATGGGAAACACATCCCAGATACCATGAAAAAGTTAAGGATCATTCTTTAAACTCAGAGCTAAACTACAGAAGAATTTTGCTCTGTTGACATGACCAGGCAGATAGGCAAAAATCCACCCTCTCATCAGCCTCTTCATAATATCTTCATGTATTCCACTGTTATAAAAATATATTTGGAGAACTCCTACGTCCCTGGGTCCCATGCAGCTGAGGCTGTCTGATGCAAATCTGCAATATCAGGCCACTTTTCTTGGACAAATAATTCAACAGCTTCAAAGCAAAGGAGAGAACACTTTTTGCAAAGTAGCCGAGAATCCAGGTTTTCCTTGTCTCAGGGAACCCGGAGCACCTCTTCTCTTCAAAGTCTCCTACCTCTGCTGTAGTGAGGCAACAAGGTTTCTTCCTTTTATGTTGTTTGGAATCTTTAACAAAACTTGCACTCTATGGTTTGGCAATCTCATTAAATATAGCTTGATCAAGCCAAAAACACCCACCAGCACCAGTGTCTTAAATAGATGTGAGATAGGAAAATGCAACAAGGAACACAGTGGCTTTGGGAACAGTTGGAGAGGAATGGCAATATCTATGCGCTGCCCTTGATTTACACCTTGATTTTTTCCTTCTGCACAAAGGATTGAAAGTGCGTCATGATGGAACAGTTGTGAGAATCACAAAGAACTTAACAAGTCAGAAATGGATTAAAAAGCACTTTATGGCTTGTTAAAGAAATCCCCCTGTTCCTCAGAAACATTTTTAGCATCTTATTAGTGGTATTTGATCTGACTAACATATTGACTAGTCATTTGAATAGGAGATGAATCCTTTTTGATGGACCACAAAGGGAGTATAAATTCAAATGAGGCACTTCAAATTTTTATTTTACTATAACCTCAGCGAGCCGATAACATCATTAAAGGTTTTTTCTTGTGCCCCACAAAAAGACTATCCTAGGGATCTTTTAAATCATGCAACTTTTTCTTCCTTAAAAGCAATTGTTGCATTTGTATTTAACTCAAATAATAGTGAGTTGGAAGTTCTATTTCACCTGCTTTCTGAAATGCCTAGTATATAGTTGGACTAAGAAAATACTCTAAGCCAATTCCACCTTCAACATTTTTTGCTTAAACCGTCTGTCATGGAGCCAGTACTTTACCACCAGCTGAATCCACCATCAATATTTGTCTCGTACAAAGTTGTTCAGAATTTGACAAATGAAAAATAAGAGAGACATATCAGAGAAATATGCAAAAAAACCTCCACTGATTGATGTCTGATCTGAAACTCTTTCGATCTGTTCAATCTATACTGTTTAGGTCTAGTTTCAGTGCCACCAATGTGGGCCCTGCTATGGAGTTAGTGGGCAGACCTGCAATTGTCTTCCACTTGGCAAAAGCCAGAAAACTTGCTTCCAGTCATTTTTGAGCAGTTTTATGCTATCTAAGATTTTGCACTCAGGAATAAGTGGAGACCTCCAGCTCATTTTGAAAACAGTAATTTATAGCTACACAGACATTATGATTTTACAGTGTTTTGATAGTTACGCCTTCACTATCCACATGGAACATTTGAAAACGGATTAGAAGCCATTAATCTCGGAAATATGAGGGATTCACAGCCTATAGAGGAACTCGGAGCATTTGCAGCCTAAGACTTTCTCTGCATCTAGGTATGCCTTTTTATTAATTTATTATATACCACTCTAGGAACAGGTCAAGTATTAGACAATCATATTGTGGTGAAAGTAATGAATTATAAATCAGGGATCAGAGCACTTTGTCGTAGGTATTTTTATTGACCTTGGACAAATATTTGGATTGGAAACCATTTTAGGCTGTTCCTGTCTCGTTATCATCTCCAGCAGCACTTAGTGCATTGGATCCCCATACGCAATTTTATCCCTCAGGCACAACAATACTCATAGCCTCCCACTTCTTTAAAAGTCTTTCATTTTAAAGTTTAAATATCTTTCAGTTAGAGATCAGGTCAAATCAAATCGGTATATTTTCCACACCTATACCTTGAAATACAGGGGAGATTGACATAATCCAGACCTTTGCAGTAGGCTGTTAATTCCACCAGAGCCTGACCTCAGATGCTTGGTTCAAATATGCTTACACTCTGATGAACGTCAGGTCCAAATCCAAATCTGGATCCCAAACTTGCAGTATGGGCCCATCTGTACTTGAAAGCAATGTTTTAAAGAAAGAAGAAAGCTAAGATCATGGAAATCTCTATTCGAATACCACATACAACAGATTTATGAACCTAAGCAACTACTTTTTTTCCTGTGTAAAAATCAAAACTACCGCAGGATTTCCCGTCCATATATACCATATGTTTTTTCCAACTTTGTTTAAAATTCTTAGCGTCCCAATATTATGAAAATTCTGAGCATCTACTCTTTTTCTGCAAGCTTTATCTACCCTGCAAACTAGGCTATAGCCAAGAATTAATTTTCGTATAGGAAAAATGATTTTATCTCTTTACTTTTGCAATACGGTTATGACTGGTGAAAGCATCGTGCACAATGAAACCCTTGGGTAACAGCCTGAAATATGATTAATTCTCTTAAATGACAAGCATGTTTATTTCAATATAACTGACTGTATACATTGGGTCAAGACACACACAAAATCAAGTCCTGCAAACTGCCGGTGTGTGCCTTGCAGGATCTTCTGAGTGCAATCTTCATTTACAGAACAGTCAGAAACCCGTCAAGTAAAACACCAACAACACTAAAGGAAACTTATAAATGTTTGCAAATTTGTTCTATGGATTAATGACCCTACATATAAGAATTGACATTTCCAGGACAAATCACTTCTTTATCCTACAAATATTTCAGCAGTTTTTGCTTACACCAGAACAGAGGCAAATTTTTCCTTCTTCAGATCAAACGAGACCTAAAATCTGGGAAGATTTAACAGCAAAATAAAAACAATGGGGAATGTAAATGTTAACCATCTGCAATTGTCGTTACTGCTATTTCTTATTATGTGGTATCTCTATCAATGGCATTACAGTTTCACTTTTGTTATCTCTCGCAACTTTTCAGCCTATTATGGTTAATCATTGATAAACAAACACTTTGACTGACTTAAAAAGTGGCAATCATCTCATCTAAATTTAACCGTGTAAAAGTCAAACACCTACTCTAAGCTACTCGTGAAGGCTCCTTCTATAGATAGTGGTGACAGATTGGCATTTTCAGAGTGAGACTTATCCTACCTGTCTTACACACTTGTGTAAAGATGGGATTAATCACTCTCTGGAAGTACTTTCTTCTTTTTCTTTCCTTGGGCTGACTTCAGTAAAAAGCAACACCTGTTTTGCCCAAAAAAAAAAAAAAAAGGAAAAAAAGCCAAGATATTATTTTAGGCCTTGATCTTGATCCACAAAGGTATTTACCCCCAGAAGTACACTTCCTCTAGGATGCAGAAAGCTTCGTCCTAAAGGCAGATGGGAAGAAGGAAGGTAGAGAAAGACAGGAGCACAGACAGTCTTTATAATTACACCTGTCATCTGCCTCAACTCTCTGCCTTTAGGGCTGGTGACAAGGAATGCTAAGGAGAACCAAGGCACAAGAGATTATCAGCCATTTTACTCTGTGTTGCTTTATCCACAGAAACCATGGGGATTGCCACAGTGTCACTCTCGGTGGAATTCCAGTGACAGAAACGTTTGCCAGGCTTTGGCAGGAGAAAGGATCTGGCCAATAGCTATTCTCCTTCAGCAGAAGCAAAGCAAAACCAGCATCTCCCTTTTTCACATGAGATCAGCTCCAGCTCAACACAGAGAAGGACCACACACCAATCACTGCTTCAGGACATGAGCCTTAGGAGGCAATTCAACGGAAACTTCTAATACCCTTAAAATCATTCAAATGAAAAGATGCTGATGCTGATGAGGGAAGAAACATTCTCCTTGGCGTCTCTCCATTTAAAATTCTGCTATAGTGACAGTATCTGGATTAGACTCCAGGACAGTATTTCTGAAACAGCAGGAATCCTGCTTACTGCATCAGTTTTAAATTATAAGCCTTCCAAAGATGTCAACACCACTTTCCTGGAGACTTTCCTGAAATTAAAACACTGAGTTTTTCCCCTGAGCCTTCACAGAGTCATATGGATCCATCGCCCAGTGCCACCATTTGTATTATGATTTGCCTATGTTGGGTCACTGCTACTTCTTCATTTCTGCTCTATAGTCAGCCTCGCTCTTTGATGTTACTCAGTCACTATTTCCTTTCCCTTTACTTTTATCTCTGTCCTGGCATTCTTCCTTTAAGCATCCTCTCTACCAGATGGTCTCCATCTCTCCTTCAGAAGTGCCCAAAATATTCCTACTGCCTCCTCTTGATCTTCCCCCAGCAGCAAACCTCTTCATCCTACAGAGCTCAAATACCAATGGATTTCTCCTCCTTGCTGCTCTGCATCTTTCTTGCACTTTGAAAAAGAATTCACTGGAAGCAGCTAACCTCCAATCCTCATTATGCACGGCACACTCATTTATAAGGGTTTACCCAGGAGAAAAATTCAGATGGGATATACGCTGGTACAATTGCGTTTTTTCAAGTGGAAGCGCATCTGATGTCTGCATGCCGAACTGGAGCGCTAGTTTTGAACAGGAGCTCCCACATTTTCATTTGGAAATCCATATGGATCCTTTAATCTGAAGGTCAAAACAGCTTTCATGAAAGATACTGAAAACAATGATACTTTATATTCACCAGCATAATTATATAAAGATGATTCAATATTGTAGTATCGTCAGAGGATTCAACAAAGACTCTGTATTATGTATTTTTAAGATGGGGTTTAGAGACTGTAAGATGAGGCTTCAGAAGTTTACAGAGAGGGAAAAAAATCTTGTCACAATTTATATCTTCCTAATAGGTCACTGAAACTCTGAGGATAACAGTCGCTTTTACTTGCAGTTGGCAGCGCGCTGTAATCAAGAATAAAGCTCTAGATATTTTTGTGGAAGTACAAGCACTTACTAAATGCAGCAGCATAATAATGTATTATATATTATACAAATACAGCGAGGTGGGATTTGTGTTTGTCTCTTTGCAAGAGAAGAAAGAACGCAGAAATGACCTTCTGTTCATAAGTTTCTTGGAAAAAGGCTTGGCCTGAAACCACTTCGCTACTATTGATATAGTCAAGTTTTGTACATAAATCTTAAATGTGAGCATTGCTTCAAAAATAACTAAGCAATCACAAAGCTTTACTTTTCAGATTCAATTGCCTTCAAATCCTTTACTGAAGTTCCCTTGGCACTGTCACTTCAAAATCAGGATAACGCAGTATAGTGTTTCTCAGTTTCAGTAAAACAAAAGCCTTATTGAATAAATATGTGTGAAAACGCTGCAAACAAAACCATCTCAGTTGTCACCACCTGACCGGCTCGTGGTGACCCTCCCAGGTGACCCACGTAGGCTCGGCACTCGACTTCTTGGCGTATCACAGCACTGATCTGTTACACCGTCTTTGTCCTTAAAACTGCAGCAAAACACACATTTTCCTCAAAGAAACAAAATAGCAGGCTTTAGACATCAAGGAACAGCAAGGTGACCTAGGATTTCCATATGCAGGAAGCTGCTGATCAAATAGTATATCCTTTTTTAATCTGCTTCTTGCATTGAGAATATACAGAAAACCTTATGGTTCTGATAATCCCTTAAATCTGGGTTTTTTAAGGAGAGTTTACAACGCTACCCCACCGCGGTAGAATAAAGGCAGAATAAAAAAAGATCTATCATTTACTATCTCGTGCCTCATTCTGCTCTGAAAAGAGATGACTCGGGAATGTTTTCCTTTTTTCTACACATCACCTTCCAGCATATCCTCCACTTCCCAGGAGTTAAAACATGAGCTCAGCCCCATAGATCCCATTACTGCAATGAGACAGCAGCACACGCCATCATCCCAGCAGTAGGGTTTCCCTCACCTCTCCGGACCATAGTCTCCGGTGTCAAAATCACTGAAACTGGAGTCACACAGCAATTAGTTGCTGACTTTTAGCCACTTACTATTGGCAAGAGGTCCACGGATAATGCTGGTTCACAGCTGACCTCACCAAACCACTACCAAGCAGGACAATGTCCGCTCAATTAGATCTGATTTTGCTTTAAAAAAGGTTTTTAGTGTGCTGCAACTTTGTATTTCACTTTGATAGCAAAGGGGCTCGACAGTTTTCAGAAGGACAGAGTCTTATAAGAAAATGTGGTTTTACTAGCAGGTTTTTACTAGCAGGTGAGGGATTTTCAGCTGTGAAAGGTTCATTTCAGTATGTTTGCACTAAAAGGCAAGACTTGTTAATCCCATTTCTGACTCATTAAATCCATTTAAAAAAAAAAATTTAACAAGTCATTATTAAAAAGCAACTTCATAAGCTACAGAATAAGGAACAACAAATGGTCTGTTTATAACAAATACAGAGAACTGGGAACCTGTAGTTCCAGTACCAAGAATGAGAGGGACACCTGGTACCCAGAAAAGATGTTGATTCGCTCCAAAGACTAGAAATACCTGTTAGGGATGACCATGCAAACGGATAGTGGGGCTGAGGTAATGCAATTTTATCTCACCTGAACACAAGGTGGTCCCAGCTCTGCCCAGTACTCTGGGATCCCTGTATCTATGAAGCTAATGTTGAGGTTTTCCCTCAATCATGCATTTCTAATCCTTTATTTTTACCAGCCAGTGATAGTTAGTGACCAAATCGGGGGCGTGGAGCCTGGGGATGTGGCCTTGACATGGGCAGAGGGAGGAGGTCAACCTTCACTTAATGGTGGGACAGCTATGAATGCCTGGTGCTCTACACATCACGATGTGCAGCAGATCTCCAACTCCTCACTGTTAGAAAGGGCAGATTAAAAAAAAGAAAAAAACCACCATGAATAAATACTACAAATTGAGGTAGGGTCAGCTGTGCAATATAGATCAGACTAGACAGAGGCAGAAATAATTTTCTTGCAGATTAGAAGCAGATAAATAAGTGAGAGAGAGAAGGAAGGAAAACACACAATACAGAAAGGAAGATAAGAAAGAAGCTCTTCATTTTATGTATGGGAACCAACTGCTGCACATGTATTTCCTATGTAATTTTAGTAACTAACCCCAAGTTGTTAATCTGAAACACTTTGCAGGAAGTGGACCACCTATTTAATTTCAAGTGTTGTTTGGAACACTACAGGATTTTCAAACCATTCAGCCCAACGCCCTGGATGCTCAATCTGCACAGCGAAAGGGCTACAGCCAGGATTTTCACACATAGATGTCTCACTTAGGGAAAAAAGGCATCTAAGCATTCAAATTCAACCATTTGTATTCGCACACTTACATATTCCTCTAAGATAACTGTTTGCTGGTGATATGAAACATAAAATTTCATCCCAGTTACACAGGCGTTACTGTGGACAGCTGTCCACCGCAGTTAGCAAGGGTGAGCACATACCGAGCCCCAAAATAAAGGCTATTTCCAATGCAATTAATATAAAAACAAATAATCTGTAAACTAAAATGACTGTGTGTTCATAAATTAGTACAGAATAGCCTGGTGGAAGTGCAACGTGTGCAGGTTTCACACATGGCAAAAGTTTGCAAGTGGTTGTGTCCATTACAAGGTGAAGGCTGTGTTACCAACAAGCACGTTTTCATCTGGCCTTAGACATAAAAATAACATTTAAAAAAAAAAAATCAGGCACAAGCAGGTTTTTTATTTCTTTTGGGCTTTGGCATATGTGCTATAACAGACATAGATGGAAACTTCTAAAATAAATTAAGGAATGTACTTGTCAGTTTATTAATCAAAGTTTACCTGCTTCACATTACATGGAGACAAATTAAACAAGCTACCATGGTACTCAGAAAACATCTGCTAACAAAGTCACAAGTAATGATAAACAAACTTGAGTTCCCTTTGTGGTTGATTTCCATCCAGCTGCATTTAATTATAAAAGAGCTATCAAAGAAAGCTCCCCATTAGCAGCTAATTCAGAATGACTTCAGAAGAAAATCCCAGAGCCTCCAGTGATATCTCTCCAACAACTTTCTCATCTCTGCAAGTGACGGAGAAGAGCTGAATTAGACCAGTTTAGCGATCAGTCCTCCTGCTAAACTGCCAGAGGAAAACGAAGTTGATATATCTTTTCAGTACCTGCGATTGCCCGTTTTCAAAGCACTCCTATTGGTAGGACCTATAAGATCCAGCAGTCTCCCTCTTGCAAGTAATCTCTGCCAAAAGCACCAGTGCCAACGAGCAACGTAGAGATAACTCTGAAAATTGCTGTATGCATTTTTCTAAAGCAGAGCATCTGCTGATTTTACTGAGAAAGTGAGAAAATTTGTTGCAACAAGGTTTTTTTCTAATAAAGCCTCTTTGACTTTGGTATTTTTCACAATGAAATTGAAGATGCAGTCATTTATAGATAGTTTGTGCTGGTTTACATCAATCAGAAATTTTTGCATCGATGTAGCAAGAGATGTCTATAGCCCCAGACTGATGCTCTGAACCAGCATGGCCACACTAGGATGTTATTAAATATAGCACATAGCAGAAAAAAAAAAAAAAAAAAAAAAAAAAAAAAAAAAAAAGAAAGAAAACAGTAAGTACACCAGGGTTGACTTATTACTCCTTAAACTGAGAAATTTTTTAATTCTATGGATAAACAACCTGTCCGTCAAACTAAAAAAAGTTAAAGATTTTCAATGCGCCCTGAACTATTAGCAAATTTTATAAAACTCCATAAAGTTCAGCAATAATGGGCCACCAAAAGGGCTCTGTGTACATGGCTCAGTAAAGCAGAAACAACTTAGAGGATATTCCAATTAGAAGGTTTGGATACTGGAGGAGACAAGTATGATTAAATCATTAATTTTTTTTTTTTTCTCTTTCATTCTGGTTCTTTAAGACACTAATGGGTGATTCTTCCCTGAGATCTAGCTGTTATCTAGCCAGCAAGCAAATATGAAATCAAAAACCCAGTGTGCCAGATACGCACAGCTGTATTTGTGCTTCCGCAGCTCCCAGAGGAGAGCACACCACATGTCGGTTACTTGACTTAGGGTGGGTTGGTGAGGTGTAAGTTAAAAGGGCAGCCGTACACCCTGGGAAATTCTCCAGATTCATTTTCTACCGATTCCTTTAACAATGCCAGGAGCAGCGGTGAGGAGGGAGGGAAGCTGGGTAACACAGGTAGAAAATAGGCAAACTTTTCCTGCAGCTTGTTTCTTATTCAGTCCCCAGGCTCTCTTGAAAAATCTGTAGGCACTTTATAGAGGATTTTTTCCCTGCAAGAATAAAGGGGTTGGCTCTGATCGCAGCTATTCTGAGAGGTTAAGGGAAGAAAAGACATTATTATATATCCACATGGTAATCACCCAAGGTTTCATGTAACTATTGCTGTTGATGTGGTTCTTCCTGGCTCCTCTAGAAAACAGTTCATTGATGTACCTGGCCTAGAAGTTTGAGAGCTGAAGGAAGAAAATGATAACACAGTTTAACAGACCCTTTGTTTACGTAAACATCCATCCACAATCTGTGTCTGATGGGGTGAACATACGGCTTTAATTTTACCCTTGGCACAGGGATCAAACAATGTTGCCAATATCTATTGTTCTCCTCATAACAATATGCCTGGTGGTTTCAACATATCCTCTCCATTAGCTGGCGTCAGATCAAGCATTACTGTGTATGTGCTTGTGTCTTCATGAAACTGGAATATGGATTTTTTTTTGGATTTTTTTTTTCTTTGTACCAAATGTGGAAGAAGGAAGACAGTTGAGAATGGTGGTCAACCATCCCCGTGAGTCATAAGAAACAGCCCGCTTCGGATCGCGTGGCAGAGCCGACAAGACATGCGGGTGGGAAGAAGGGGTTGGATTGGATTTACAAAGCCCCAGCCATATAGCTTAGGTTTTTTTCAAAAAAAACAGAGGAAGCGGTGAGTCAAATCCTTATCCCATTTTATCTGGGCTTTAGCAAACCTTGCTGGATTTGATTCATCTCTGGTCTACACCAGCCCTGCTCTGGAGCATGGACACACTAGGTAGCTGCAAGAAGAGCGAATTGGGATGGTTTTTGTTGTTGTTTCCCCCCCCCCAAACTACTTTTTTTCAGTTTCATTCCCTTTCTATTTGCTGCAGAAGACCATGATAATGCTCTTTTTCTTTTATAAAAATGCAGCTTCTGTAGAGGCAGCGTAACGGAGGAGATTGGGATATGGGGAACGGCACAAGGAGAAACCTCAGCTGGGCTCCCCGAGCCAGAGTAGCTTGTCATCTCCATGCTAATCTTCTCAGCTCCTGCCTCGGTCTCCGGATCAGCAGCACCGCTTTCTTACGTTTCCAGCAGCAATCAAACTTGACATTTCTCCTCTACATTGTGTTCCATTTCAGCCTGTACTTCCAAAGGTTTGATCCAAAATTCACTTAAGTCAATGGAAGGAATCTCATTGCCTTGAACGTACTTCAGGTCTGGCATCTTTCCCCTTGATCAGTAGGTGCCTGATTTATATTTGCTAAATTAGTGACAAAATACAGTTTTATGATTTCTCTGGTACCATTTTCACAATAATGGAGAAATTCTTACAAAAAAAACCCCAACGTCACTAGCAAAGACAATAACTCTATTTGGGTTATTCAAGGAACTGTATGTTTGATTGTTTCTGTTTTCCATGACATTTTGCTTTCGAAGGCTGAAAGATGATGTTCAAGAGGACCTGGTTGGGAAGAGTTGCTGGTGCCCCAGTCATTTCTCCTGCCCGGAGCAGAAAGCTGCTGCCGTGGGAGGCAGCGGTCTAACAGCGCTGGGGGCTCTGGGGCCCTCCGTGTGGCACAAAAACAGGAGTGAAAGCTCACAGGAGCATCCGGGAAGGAGACAGCTCCGGGAGATAACACAGAGGTGATTAACATCACCAAAAATAGGGATCTGCAGGCCTTTTTTTCCCATGCTCTCACGACACTCCTCCTCACTGGAAGTAGTAATCTTGCAAAGCTTCGGATTTTAATCAGTATTCCTGTTTTCTTCCTACTGCGCTGTTTCTCACTTCTCTGTTTCTCTCCGACTTCGATGTTTTACCTCCTGAATGTGCTGAATCCGAGCCCAGTGCTCTGAATGATTTCACTGACCCTGTAACGCTGCATACCAGCACAGATACATATCTTTAGGTTTACTTTTATCTATGCTAATTTGGCTTCCCCCTCACATTCGCAAGTAGGGAGCAACTGCAAGGCTTCCTGTGCATCGCAGGCAATAATTTAAGGAGTTTAAGAAGAATTCGTCTAGATGCTGCTTGTGCACTCATATATAAGCAGCACAGCTTTCAGTCCCATCGCTACCCCTGTGCTTCAGCCTGTTCTTCAAGCCCAGAATGCTAATAACATTTATATATAGTCTGAGTCATTCAAACTATCACAACGTAATTAACTTTGCTCTACAGAAGAAACAGAGGTTTTTCCCCCTGTAATAATATGGAAAAAGAAAGAGAAAAACAAGTTTAAGGGCCCTTCTTTTCTTTTTGGGATGACTATTTTACTTGGAAAGCAATAGCATCTCTAACGTTGCTCTAGACACACTGGAAAGCCTAACGGAAACAGCCAGAGTGTCTGAACCCATCTAGAAACAGAATTCATCACTGAATGAAACAGCTAGTTTCTGGCTTTTTCCGAGTTCTCTGGGTCAAACTAAAACTAGAGTATTATTCCTCACAAACACACCTGCAGCAGGTGGGAAGACTGGGAGTCAGCAGGAGAACAGATGTATATTTTAAGCTTTATGGGCAAAAAACATAGCATTAACTTTGACATAGTCTAATATCACAGATATAAGTCTATTATAGAATTAACTACCCTACTTGAAGTGGCACTCACCGACACATAATATCTTGTCTAATTCTCTATTTTGTATAAAAATGTAATATATTTTAATGTAAATTGTAGCTGTTCTTACTTTAAACAGCAATTTAATTCAAGAGGTTTTGACAAAGATAAATACAGTCTGATAACTACTTTTTTGCCGTTATTTTATGTTAGGAGCTTGTCAATTTTACTATCGCTTTGGTTTCATACTGAAATAGCAAACCATCATCATGAAAATCCTTTTGTCCTGAATCCACGCAGTCAGTATCAAAAAAAAGAATGCTTAAATCTTTCATGGCCATTGTCACTTTAAGTGTAGAATATAATTTGGGATTAAATGCAATGAAAATCAAGATCACAGCTGTTGCCACAAACACTCGGGTCCAGCAGCAGGGTAACTGCAGGGTTGCATTTCACTCTCCTCCCCTACCTGTGTCCAGCTCTAGTCGCTGGAGCTCTGCTTGGGATGGATTTGGAATAACCTGTGGAAGGAGGCTTCTGACCAAACATCCCTGGTAAACTCCAAACCAGACTTGGCTAGAGAGGAAAATAAAGCAGCATTAAGCCAAACTGAAGCAAATGCTGGCTTGTAATTAACATAGCATTGTCAAAGATATCTCCTAGTTTAATTTTAGCGGGGAAAATATGGTATCTCAGATACCATGATATGGGTGTTTGTTCACAGGCACTGTACCTGTCAACTATTATTATACTGATGCTGCCGTGTTCCCTGAACTGTTTTGATTTCTTCACAAGAAGAGAATTTTCTCTGATGTGCCATCTGTAAGGTACAGTTTACCAAAGGAAAACTTTATCTCAAATTTTTAATAATTTTCTGTCAATTCCAATAAAATCTGATATATTTTTATAATACTTACCAAATAATAGCAAATGTGACTCACCACATGTGCCACTATTTCATTTGATATTCCTCTTCTCCCACTGACTTTTCTTTCCAGCACAAAATGCAATTTAAATGTCAACTTAAACTAAAAAACTTACATTCCTGTGGAGATTGCTGGTATCTCAATACAAACTCAAATAATTCAACTGCTTTCCACTCCTTTACCTATTTTCTTCTATTTTAGAATCTCATTGTACGTGTTCTAAAAATAACAAATGGTGGCAGGAATAAAGTAATGCACAGTTTGTTTACATATAAGTGACAGGACAAAATGTCCTTTCATGCCTAAAAAGTGATGGTCCCAATCCATCACAGGATCCAAAGTTCATTTTTTTTTTAATATACCAGTGCACACTGAAGGATTATGATGTCTTTAGCAAGGCCACTGCTAGCTACATAAAATGAGGAATATAAACCAAGGGGAAAAATGGTAGGAATAGAAAAAATAGGAAGGATATTTATCTTATATTTAGCATCCTCTTGCCAATCAAGTTAATAGGCATCACAGAGCATGTCCATAGCACAGGAGGCGCAGGTTTGCTTTGTTCTGTCAGGAGACCTTGTGCTTGGGAAATTCATTATAGACTATGAGCATATTTAGAGTCACGGTTTTGGATTTAGACCTGAGACTTTCATTTTCCCCTAGGAAGGCCATCATCCACACACAGAGATGCTTGCACTCTCCACAAACTTGTTTTTCATCAGGACAGAACCACTGATGATGGGTATGGCCCTACCTGCATGACAGTGCTCAGCTCGGGCTCTCCTTTCTGGGACATGGCACAGGAGACAATTTCAGTTCAAGCTTACTATTGTTATATTCAGAAAACAGTGATGCCCACCAACTGCCCTGCCTTAATGCTAGAGTTCAAACCCCATCTTTCACTGCTAAATTCATACACCTCATCTTCAATTCCATAAAAAATGCCTTATTCATAAGGTGGGAGACTTTTCATGGTCTTTCTTGCCTAAGGACCATTTTTTCCCTCTTCATTCCCTAGGAAGATTGCCGAATGTCATTCTCCACTCCCTGCAATGTTGCACAACAGACATGGGAAACCTGGGGAAAACAGCTTTGTCCGCTGACATCAGTTAGACGTCAAAAAGTTTAGTATTGCGAAAACTAAGCCCTGAGATTTAGCCCTAATCTCTGTGTCTTAATTCCCTAAATACAACACTACTAGTGCTCACCAGTTTGTGAGGATATGCAACAAAGACCGAGACAACTGGTTCTTCCATTATTGGCATCATAGAAATAACTTGGACTGTCCCGCTTAAGGCGAAATAAGGTAAAAAGGGACTATGGTATTTCAGTACGCTGAAGATTCGCTCCTGCCTGACTTAGAAATGATGAGGTTGTCTTACACTAAATGCAAATTAGAGGTGCAATATATCAAAGACACCAAAAGCACCACAAAATGTATGAAACAGCCCAGGGTTCAAAAGGAACACAAAACTCACTTGGAATTGCCATGGGAAACAGCTGCTGGAAAAGCCATCTGGAGAAATGCCTTCAACAGAAGAGTTTTCAGCCAACCTGCCTGGGCTCTTCATCCCTTCTGAGTAGAGAATTTTGTTACAAATCTAAAAATATCCAGTTATACTACAGAAGATTCACAGGGCCTTGATGGTATCTGCAAAGATGGAGAAGACCTGCCATCAAGAGATGTGCCGTGAGAGATTTTTAAAATTATTTTCTAGTGAAAATATGGTCTAAGATCAAGTTCTATATACTCACACTGACTTCAGGGGCCATTTGCAGCATTGAAAAGTCACCCTTTCTCTGGAAACCCCTGCATCATCCACCATTGTCACATAACTTCTCCAGCAAACAGGTGAGGATCTTGTTAGCTCCCCGGTTTTGATTCATTCCTGCAGCCAAACCCATCCTTTGCAGTGAATATGGGGTGATCCTGCAGAAAAACAGGTTTTAGGCTAAATTTTATTAGTATCTGACTCCAGATTTGATAAATATAGATGTGTTTAAGGTGTCTCAGTTTTGCTTAGATCAAGAGCCCTAAAATAGGCTCCATCACTGTGTTAAGACTCTGGGTCCTGGTCAGACTCGCACAAGCATTTAAGTTACCGCAGTTTGTTGAAGCTTCAGGAAAGAGGGATTTCACCAAGTATATGCTGATAAAGCTCATCTTTCCTTTTTCAACACAGCCATGAAGCTTCGCGTCCTGCCTTGCCCCACTTTTGTCCCAAGTCACCACTACTAGAAACGAGGCAAAGAGAGGGAGAGGTCCTGTGGATTTGTTTCAAGTAGTAGAGGTTTAAAAGGCAAGAGAAGAGATAATTAGCACAAGTCCAGCTCCAGTAAATGGATTTCATTCACCTGTTTAAAAAATAACAAATTTTGAAAGACAGACAAAACCCCACCATCAGCAGCACGGTTTGCTCATGGGGTAGAGTAGACCCAACTCACTAATGCACAGCTCTCAGGTTGGCATCTCTGCTGCTCTAACGATATAAACAGCAAAATCAGATACCCAGCAACAAATCAAACCCAATATATAATTAGGCACAGATTCTGTGTACCTTCACAGCCTGTTCGAGACTAATAATGGAAGAGAGAAGTTCTGCAGCTCCCAGCTCTTCCAAGGAGCCTCCGATCAGGGGTTCCTGGTGCTGCTCTGCTCCACGGATGGGCTAAGAGCACCTCACACTGCCTGCATTTACCTCACCGAGGTGTTGGAGACTGTAATTAATTACTGTTTGGAGAACTCATTGCGACTGTTCGAGACAGGCACTAGAGAGAGACTGGTGTTATAAATTATTACACTTGAAAGCATTCAAACTCTTCAGCCTTCCACTGCTCGCCTTCTCACAAACTTGAAGCATTTCCTTTTCTCCTCCTGAAATAAAATTTGCCCTCTTGACACGCACAAACCATTAGAGAGGCTGTATTTACAAGCACCTAACAGTATTTTCTCAAGTTTATTTTGACATTGACTTTTAATCAACATGAGGATGATTGAAAAAGCTAGCCCAATGTTTCTCTAAAAAGGAATATTAGAAGTACATTGATTGTGCCTATAAGGATATGCAATTAAAAAGTATGAGTCAAGCGCTGTTATTTAACACTTGACTTTACTTCTTTTGAACTCTCATGGCCCTGTTGTGTACATGGTTAAATGTGCAGTGCTGTGTGTTTCAAGCAAATCGGCTGTAAGCAATTTTATATTTTAATGAAAATAATTACAGTTTGAGTAATCTGAAGTGTATCTGAAGTATAACCCCCAATGCTACTTCCCCAGAATTAACTGTGATATAAATTATCATGATTTATTATGGTTACTCTGTGCTTTATGTGTTTGTAGGGGATCCTGGCTAGCAATGATGATTCTTAACTAACTAAGAATTGCATTTCAAAAGCAATTTTTTCTTGGATCTCATCTGTAATTCTTCCACAAAAGTGATATGATTTAACTATGCTGCAGTATGCGATATTGCAAAGATGGCATTATTGTGCTGTCATTTTGACAGCTTACTTTAATTTACACCATTTAATGGATGAATACATTTTTTTAAAAAAAATCTGGTGTTATTCTTTCTTAATATACCATATGCCATGGATCCCACATGCACTTCTTTGCATAAGCACACCAAATTATGTAGTGGTATAAAGCAACCTATGTGTCATGCACAACCTATCTTCTGAGTGACGCATCAGAAGGTGAGGTCCTGTCTGTTCTTCAAGACATTTCTGAGCCCTGAGTTGAAATATGCTACGCAATACGTTATGTACCAATTGGCATCTGTTCACCTCGGAGATGGGCACTTTGCAGATACGTTGTACAGAAATAAATTTGTAAAAGTCATTTGCGTGGTCGAAGCAGCACTATAGAAAGTGTAAAGATTATTATAATTACATTACTGCAAAAGCTAATATCTGCAGCAGCTGGTTTCAATTGCAACTGCTATTTTAAGCTATTTTGTCAAACAAAATCTCTTCCAGTTCCTAACATGTTTTGCCAGCTAACAGTAAGTAACCACTCATCAAGATGTGCAAAGGTTGGACAATCATTCCCTTTGTCTTCTTTTGGGGTGGACAGCCTAATCATTCCTCTGTCCAGGGAATTACAGGGTCACCTCCAAAGGGAACAAGAGAATACACTAGTCTGATCCAGGCCTGTCCACACCTCACTCATAAATGTGCACCTCTGACCAACAAACCTCAGCTCAACAGAGTTTTCACATCCAAACTCCTTTATTTAGACAACCTTCCTAAAGGAGGCATAAGAGTTAAATAATGTAAAATTGTAACAAAACTAAAAAAAGATAGCCTAGATGTTCTGTTTTCCTGTTACAAATATTATTTTTGGAAAGAAATGCTGCAAACAAAAACGCAGGAAAAACAAAAGATTTCAAGTGAGAGGTATCCGAGTTTGAGAAGGATTCTGTTGACGTGAAATGAAGAAATACAGTATACCTTTATACTTACTTAGCTCTTTGATGGCATACACGATACGCAGTATGGCATTACAACCAACTGTACATGTCATAAAAATACAGAGATTCCATGTGGAGTAAACCTGCAGTGAATTAATATCTCTATCAAGGTGTATCCTGCCATGTATTAACCCATCCTCACTTCAAAGTCCAGTTCACGCAACTCACATGACTAAGAATGCGTAAACATTCCAGCAAAACCAGGAAAGAGTTTATTTTAAACTCAATCACACCGATTACCAGTACATTTGGAATAAGAAAGCACATGAGGTATTTAGAAAACTATGTGCTTATTCATAAATTTTAATTTTTGTGGAAAAATAAATAATTCTTCTTTTTTTATGTTAATTTAAGGCAGTGGCTAGGATTTCATCTGTGGCTAGGATTTCATCTGTGACTCACCTGAAAGAAACAATTAGGGGTTTTGTATGACCAGCAATGAGGTATTTGCACACAACTGAGAAACAGATATTGACAGATGACACATACTTCCAGCACCTACTGAAAATTGTCAAGAATTTAGATCATCTTCAGATGCTTATTCAGAAAGCTGCAGATCACTGAACAGTAGATCAAACAACTGACACAAGCGTGATTTTTTTTTGCTTTTACACATAAGTTTGAGTGGTCATATCAGGTAGGAAAATATAGCTAAATGACAGTAAAGAGAAGGCAGGAAATGCTTACGTGTTGAGAAGTGTTTTTCATTTGTAAAAGATTTATTTAAGGTTCTTTTTACAGAAGACATCTTTGAGATAGATTTCAGCGTTTGCGTTGGGCTTTGCTGCAGGGGTAGAGAAGTTGTATCTTTTAAATCTCTGGTAGAAATCTACAGTGTAGAAGGGGCAGTGAACACCAGCTGTCTCCCCCCTCCAGTGTGAAAGAACAGATTGGGAAACTTTACAAGTTGGACACGTGGCCCTTTGACCCTCGTGATACTGGATAACCCTCTGCAGTGTCAAGCAATGGATCATCTTACCTGCTGCCTGCAAAACAGACCTTCCTTATGTGCCTGGAAAGGGCACTTTACGTTTAAGGCAGACCTCCTCCCATCCTACTTAACCTATGGAGGAAAAAAAAAAAAACAACAAGCAAACAAAAAAAAACACAGAAAAAAAACAACAAAAAATAAATAAAAAAGAGTATTTACAGAAAATTGAAGACAAAACTCAAATAATTTCCCAAACCACCCTTGACAAAGTAAATTTCTAGGCACTTCCAGCCCTTTTTCAGGGTGGGAGCGGAGAGCCCTGGAAAAATGCAGCAGGCTTAGAGGGCCTGGTGGAAAGGAGAGCGTTTCTGGTCACTGAGGAAAGCTTTGGAGCAGACTGGTATCGTATTCATTTCTGTTGGATTTAGTTGGTCAGCCCTTTTCCTCCTTCCACTCAATACATACACACTGATCTATAACACACACATATGGACACCAGCATATAGGCAGCAAATGCCAGATCAGATATAATAAGAGCAAATTTAAGAGGTTATAAATGTTTTTTCATAATAGTATGTATTCAATTTTGTCACTAATTTAAGTCCACAGACATAATTTGAAAGCTTTTCTCCTCTCCTATGCGATCATAACAAAATGAAGGAAAATCATTTCAATTCAACGTAGTAATGGCTTTGCTGCATTGTCATTAGAAGGCGATTAAAGAGGCAAAACAACTTTCATTTTGAATATCTAAGGAGAAACACTGCCATAGTGAAAATTAGTACAAAAGGTCCATCCCTGCTATTAGGTCCTAAAAAAGTGAAACATTTTAAGTGGGAAGGAAGACCTGGGGCAGGGGGGGAACTGGGAGGACCATGATGTTACTGGTACAGTAGATACTGCCTTGTCACATCGAGGGGGAGGCTGAGGTCTTGTGAAATCTATAGTATATCACCTTCACAGCTGTGTTCAGCCCTCTCTTCATGGTTTTAAGTACAGATCTAGCATTGCATATTTGCAATGAGCCAGCCACAGAGGCATTTTGTTCAAAGATATGATGAGATTTTCTTTATCAGATAATAAAGTTACAGTACTGTCTAATGTGGCACATGAGGAAGGAGATACTCCCTTAAAAACATTCAAAATTTCTCTTTATATCACCCACATATGCAGTCGTTACTTAGCCATCCTGAAAGACAAAACCGTGCACTGCTTTCGCGTCCTGCAGAACATCACTGCCCCTGGCACTGCTGGTGGAAGCCTGGGGAGGAATAGCACCATCGTCAGCCCCCGCGAGGCTGCCAAACGCAGAGAGCCGGATTTCCCCAAGGCCTCCCTTCCCTTTTCAGCACAGAGCTCAGCGCACGGAGCGCGTTTTGGGTGTTCGGCACAGGAAAAAAAAAAAAAAAACCTGGCCACAAGATTTAGAATCAAAGGCACCGAGTTTCAAACCCTGCTGAAAATCTGGCACTTGCTGAGATGTCAGAGTACTTATGGTCAAAATATGGCCATAATCACTAAAATATACAATTGCCAGTATTCAGTACTCGCTCGCACAAATAGTTTCATTGACTTCAGTTACAGGAAATACTAATTTTGTCTGACACTGGAAAGAACTTCTAAGACCTAGAAGACAACAATAGCATAAATATTATTAAGACAGCGCTATCCTTGTCCAGTCATTATGACTGTATCACTACAGTGGATGCAAAGCAGAATGACTGTTAATTCTACAAAGATTTCTGCACCACCTCACCAGCTTGAGGGAGCAAAAAGTGGGTTTATTTTATCCCTTGGAAAACGTAAAGCAAAGAGATGCTAAAGGCAAAGATGGAGTTCTTGGTCAGAGTATAACAACATATTTGCAAAGCATGAAACAGTGACACGGTGCCCAAGAGAGAATAAACAAAAAATTGCTTTATGAGTTTTGTTTCTGTTCAATCTCCAAAAACCAGTCTCACAGTTGAGATACTCAAAGTTTGAGTTTTAAAATGACTGCTCTGGGATGGTCCCTCATTAAAAGGTCAGCTCTATAACACATCAGCTAATGGACAAACGTGCATCAGCAGCTGGATGACAGACAGACTTCAAGTCAAGCATGTGCTCCACCATTTGTTTATAACGCTCTTTTGAATATGGGCTCAGGGTCCTGGGTTAGACCAGACAGAGCAGTCTTAAAATATTTTCTTAAAGTATTGCCCAGCCTTGGAAATACAGCTTAGCGTCTTGGATTCTTCTCATAAAGTGAAAAGGGCCATGTGTCTTGTAAAGACTAGCCCCAAGAGAACTGAGGTAAAGTATTTTTGTAGCCTTAACACAAATTTTCCTTGTGTTTACGGCTTCATTATTTTAGTGGGTGTGTTATTTTAGTGTGTTTTTCTGCTACTTATTTTCTATCTTTTTTACTGTTCTTTTTCTTTTTTTCCTCCTGTCTTTAAATAAGGAAAATGGACTCAACAGATGATGCAGAAGTCGTTATAGCAGAGCTACTGGTTTTCATTTCTGTTTCCTGAACCTCAAATAGTCACACACTTAATATGCTCAAAGAATATTTCTGTAACATTGTAATATTAAAGTTACTGTTAATATCCCGTCAGTGGAAAAGCTCCCCATATGAATAGAGGTGAAAATTTCTAGGCATCTATCTTCTGTTAAATGTAGTTAAAGAGTTAAGACAAAATGAATTCAAGTAATACAACCAGCAACAGAAAAATTGTTTCTGATTAGCAGGAAAACCCCGGATTAGGATGCGGTTACTCTGTAGTTGCAAAATCTGAACTTCAGTAATTTCTGGCAGCGTGGATGGGGGAAAAAAAAATACCCACCAAAAAACAGTGAAAGCACTGAAAACTAACACCTAGACTTTTTAAGATAAATTAATCAAAAGTACTGGTCTCCACATCTATGGAGTTGGTCCCTACACTGGTAGAGACCTACCTATGTAGTAACCTATTGTAACTGCTGGGAGAGCTACTGTCTAGCATGTCTGTCTAGCCTGGGCAGTGTGTTTTTCACAAAAAGTGCCATTTTTACTTGGTGCCAAAAGTACATGAATTGGTACAGCTTCAACTGAAATGCACAAAGACAGCAGCTAATGGTCAAGCATAGCTAAACCGACGCATTTTCTATTCTGATGACCCATCATCCAAGTTTCCAGTTTATTAATTATCACATTTATTTTACCTAACGTCAACTCACTTGCCAGATCTGGTTTACTGGTTGCTTGTTTGCCTAATTAGCAGTAATTTGCACATTAAATGGGCCTGTAAGTTCCCCGTACAGTCAGTGCTCAGGGACTCCAGTGATCACCAAGTTGTTGGTCAAAGTTTTGATAAGAAGTAATGCTTAAGTAAATTCTACAAGCCATCACCCTGAGGCAAAATAAGTTCACAGTAGGGATGATTGGGTAGAATAATAGGAAGCCTGAAGCTTTTCTAAAACCTCAACCAAAACCTCCAGAAAAATCTTTTACAAGACATAAAGTTCTCTTTTTTTTTTTTTTTAATTTGTCATGGCCTTTTGTTCTACACCAGAAAAAAAGAAATACCAAAATATCAAGACAAAGGGCTATTTTTGGATTTATGACGTGAGAAAATCTAGAAAGGAAAAGGAGACCTCATGAGAAAGCCTCTTTTCACAACATTTTTACATAGCTTTCCAAGTGTGTGTGTACACAGGGGCAGAAAATGGTACATCAAGTTAACAAAACACGATGTACCATAACATGATGAGTTAACTTTGCTTACCAAGTCAAAATAGCCGGTACGATGCATTAAAACCTGGCAGAGTCCTTACGTTCCTGTGCCATGATGTACAGAGTACATCTTCAGCGAGAGCCTGTTAACATCGAGTTGCCCAGTGCTCAGCAGGAGCTCAGCAGAGCCACCGTTTTGCACAGAGCAAAGCCCCACAGAGATCTCCACTTTCAGCTGAATTTATCTCAAACGTTCTCTTGATTTCCTTCAAATATTTAAAAAGTGCGATGGAGAGGTGTATGTAGAGGCACAGGAAAAATTCAAGGCAACAGGCAGAGGTATATTCAAAGGAGAGCAGATTAGCAAGTTGCAGTAGTTAACTTTTTACTGTTTCAAACAAAGCAAGAAGTGTAACAAACAAATAAATGCAATAAATTTAACAAAGATAACAGTTTGGTAGGAAACACATTGACGTTATTTACCCAAATAAAAGCAGACTAGCATCAAGGAATATTACTTCACCAGGTTATTATCAGGGGCAACTGCCGTCCCCTCTTCCCCAACTCACAACTAGTGCAAAGTGATTGGATTTGCCCTAGATGTGATTGGACTCAGCATGGGCCAAAAAAAGGTACCTTAAGTACATCGTAGAAATTAATTAAGAATGTAAAGTGTATCTCTCATCACTCCTCTGTAGTTAAATTCCTCCATTTTTTTCCTTCTGGTTTTGGAGTTATAGAGAGCGCTTGGGTTTAAAATTCTCCTCTTAAGCGCAGGACTATACATTGCACTCAACTTGTGCCACGCTATTTCTGCTGAAATACCTCAGCCTTCACGAAATAACCTCATTCTGCTTTCAGGCCCTTTTGATTAGACAGTCCTTGTTGAGTGAGATCCAATTAGTGGAAAATGAGGGAGGATATATATAAAAGACATTAGTCATTGACAAAATTGAAATTGCAACCAAAGGTACCTCCCTGCAAATGCTTTGTGCTACAGTTATAGACCTTTAATCCTACGGAGACCAGCCCCGTGAGTCAGCTCAAAGTCAGAGCAGGAAAGCCCAGCAGTAGCTGTAAGTGGGTTTGTATTGGTGGCCAGGATCTGGCCATTGATCTGGACAGACTTTATCATCTTCTCCCTTACTGAGACATCTTTTGAGCCTGGTTTTCATAACTGGTGCAGGGCTGAGGCAGCTGTTGCAATCTGGCCATGTGGGACAGCAGCCTCATAAAAAGGGATATTGGTGTCCTTTTCACACACTCTTCTAATAATTTTCCTAGAAAAGCACCTGTGTGGGAAGTCGCCCCTCACTGTGGTCTAAGGATCAAACCAAGGGTTCAAATACTGATCTTTACCTAGGATATAACATAGCTCGACATGTTTCATCGAGCATGTGGTTCTCACTTCAGATCCAAAGCATTTCTCTGAAAAATAAAAGCAGAACAAAAAACCTAAGATCGTTACTAACATGTAAACTATGTTTAAGTAAAGCAAAATAGTGGAGAAAAGAACCTTTTTTTATTGTTAGCACAATAGAAAATTAAACACAATTTTCAACAAATTGTGCCATTTGCTTTCGCAGCAGCAAAAGAATTTATTATTTCACTATTTCATCTCACCTTGTGTCATTAAAATATAGGACACAAGTAGTAAAACACAAAGTAAATATGCACATATCTTTACACCATGTAGTGTAGCTATAAATCTTACTCTTTGATAACAGCTGTACTATAGCAATCATTTGAGTAGTGCAGCTGCCACAACAATATCAAATTTTATAGTTAAAAAGCAGTCAAAACTTTAATGGTACAGTGGAGGTAGATATATATTGTGCTATAAATAAACATTATCTAATGAAGAAATGAAACATGTTTATTTTTCCTTGACATATCATTCAATATCATATATCTTTTCTCCTGCAAGCTGCTATAATAGCAGTCATTATACTTCAGCATGTATAACAACAAAGTCTGTAGTTGTACTAATTATGTTGGATTTAAATGAGGGATGGGAGAACTTTAGACAATGTGGCCTTGCAAGCAAGGCCTTCATTTCATTAAAGCCATATCTGAAAACGTTATCAGAGTTAACATGTCTTGGCAGAGGTTCTGAAGTGGTTGGGAATGCAGTGAGAAACGAGTGGGTTTTCCCCTTAGACGATGACTTTTGCTGTGTTTGTCTGACATGGTGTAATCGATCTGGTGTGCAGGAGACCATGAGAACTGACGTACTGGTTTCAGATGAGCCGTCGCTGCCACATTATTCAAAGCCTCAAAAAACCTCTGAAAGTATACAGGAATGCATAGGTCTATCTGAGGCAGGCTCATGTCCCTCCCAAGGCAATACGTGCCTCAAACACAGTCTCCGTGAACGGACTTTAGTTCCTGGGGCTACTGGTGTGCTCACGTTGAGCCTAGGGATGCAGTGACAGACCATCGGTGGCACTTCTGGAGATGTACACCTGCCTACTGCATAAAGAGTGAACTGAGGGTATGGACACATGGAAGGGATCTTCAGCAAACATGCTAAAAAAAAAAATATCTAATTTTGGAGAGTCCACAGAGCATGACCCATCATGTTAAATAAGGAAGGGCCACAAAACGTTGTCTAACATTCAGGTGTGTGTTTCTGCAGGCATTTTCACTTGAGTCCAGAGAGCCTCTAAAATATACCTCTCAGTCCCTTCTACCCACCTCATCAGGAGCCACTGCAAAGAGGAATCTGGAAGCCACGCGCTGGGTGCCCTTTGAACGGCACTAAAACGCAGGTGCACACTAAGGTCAGACCCAACGCAGTCTGACCACTAACAGGGGGTCAAATCCATGGGACCACACTAGTCTAGGTCCAAGGCTAACCCCAAAACACAAACGTGGTAGATTTGAGGCTCTCACTACCACCTACTCTCCCCCCTTCAGACCCATCCCTACCGCTCCACTGCTCACTAACATAACATCAGACCACTAAATAAAAGACCAAAGCCCACAACTACTATATGTCACAAGATGAGAAGGAGAGGTGGGAGAGAGGGAACAAATATCCTGGATTCCTACAACACTAGGGAATTTGGCAAGTAAATTTCATTAACTCCATTCTCTTAAAAATCCTCCTTGGGAAGCCACGCTTCCCCTCTTTGCATTAGGAAAAACAATGCCAGAAGTATCCTTGCCAGAAGGCAGATTACCATCTTGCCCGGAGTCTGCCTCCTGTTCAGTGTGGGTTTCTCTGAAGGTGACACATGGACACCCTGGTGGGAACCACAGTGACCCAGGGGAGCCGATCCACTGGAGATCAAATCCCCGACAAACAGCTTACCGCAGTAAAACTTTGTGCGTGCCCACCATCAGAGATCCTCAGGGTGCTTTCGCTTGCCATCAGCAGTGCATTTATCTGCAAAACCCCATGAGATGCTATAAAATAAACCCAACAGCTGTTAGCAGAAGATGACAAATCCTAGATACCTTTCCGTCACATTGCAACCTATACAATTTACTCCATGTTTACAAACAAATTGCTACAGAAAAATATTAAGTCCTGGCATTTAGAGAAGCTCTAGAAATTACTCACTCCCCTGGAATTCTGCATGACAAATTAAGACTACGCTTCGACTCCTAATAAATGTAGCTAGAGCAGAGTTTCATAAACATTCTTGAGATTTCTTCTGTAACAGCTTTATTTTGGCTCCCCACTTTTCCTGCTTAAACAAATGGAAAGGTTGGCTGATATTGTCAAAATACAGCACTTCTCATGAACCAGGAGTCATTTATTAATGTAATTTATTGAGCCTGCATTGTAAAACATAAAATCATATTTCTACAGAGGGGGAAAAAAAATCATTACGCTAAACTGAGATTATTTTCTTTTAAAAGAAAATTATTGCACTTGTGGATTCTGTAAGTAAGATTATGTTCTTCCAGAGCTGGCCTTTCAGAGGCCAACAGGGTAAATTTTAATGACCCGTGCAATGTTGGGTAAGAACAGAACAGATGTTTGCTCAACCATCAGGTAGACCTTTGTTTGTATAAACACACCACAGCAGATAATATCTAATACCTTTCTCATGGCTTAAAATAACCTTCCCCTGAAAAATACAAACAGGCTTTTTCCCAGTTGTGAAGATGCTTAAAATCTAATTAATACACAGCCGATTGCAAACCAACCAAACTGCTCACGCAGGGTCAGACCTGTCATCCGGCGTCACCTCTTTCATGACACAGTCTTAATCTCCTCCTTTGTCGTTATATTGCGGTTTTTGCTCTAAAGGTTTCTGCACTAAAAAAGTGGGAAGGTGAAGCCATAGTTCAATTCAATTTATTTTTATATTGCCTCTCATACAAAGTCTTTCAAAACGCTTTATAGTGAGAGATAAAATAATCATATAACACTTGCCGGAATTCAGCACGGTGACTTGCACGCGCTCAGGGTAAAGCTACGTACCAGGGAAGGAAACCGTAGAAAATTTAGAAACAGGGAGAGTATTAATAAATATGCATTGGTTCCACACTGTATAGTAATGGGAAGAGGGCAGCAGATCCCTGCTATCGTGCGCTTATAGCCCGTCATTTAGGTAGGGGGGCCCTCCCCAGCTCTGCAGTTGCACAGAGACCAGTCCATGGAGGAGGATGAGCGTAACGAGGAAGGCATCACCCAAAGGAGCCCTCTGCAAGCTCAAAGAAACATGAGGTGTTTGTTTCCCCCCATACAGAAAGGGAAATTTCCATTCAGAAAATGAGACAACTTCAGCCTGTCTTGAGAAAGGAATGGAAAAACGCGCCGAGGCACTAACCTTCATCGCCTGATAAACACGGGGCGAGTAATAGCCCCGCAACCAGGGAGGGCAACATTTCTGAAAAAGAAGAGCTTGTAACGGACAGCAAATCAAAAAATACTTATGGCAACACCGTTATTATATTTCACTTCAAAAAGTTATAAACACTCAGTATCCAAAACATGAACCTATATCAAGTAATGCAGTTATTTATAAGGACAACCCTGGAACCAGGTGCACACTGCGCGTTGGCAGCACGGTGCGAGCAGCAGCCTGTGCACAGGGTCGGGGGGTGGGCTTCGTTTACCCCACTAAACCCATTCTCATCGAGTCTAGAACATAGGCACAGGAAAACTGCCTCTCGGGCTCCTAAAGTGACTCCACCCCAATCTAAACAAAACTGGAATGTTGGAGCACTCACCCAGTTCATTCCAGTATAACCTCAAGCAACACAGGATAAAGACACTCCCCAAAACAGCCCGATCATTAAACAAAGGGTGTTATAAACTCTGTGATGTAGTCTTAAATCATCATTCTAGAAGTTTATTACATCTCTGAGGCCCATCATTTCAGAAGCCCGTACATACAGAAGCCTAGTAAAAGATCATTTAGGAAAATATTTGGGCAACAGCTAATATTTCTTCCCACCTACCTTCATGTCCATGCTGCTCAACCAAAGTCACATCTTTATAATGCACAGGAAGAAAACACAATATATAGTAACTCATTTTCTGACCTTTTAATATTTCTGTCATTGATTGTCAGAAGTGAGGACTGCTCTCTATCCTAAGGTGATGGATTATTTAATTAACTATTGACCTTTTCAGTATCAGATGTTGACAATGAATGTGCTCCTATGTAAGCCGCCTCCTCTGGATGCTGTTCAGTTCTCCACCGCATGTTGATTTGTCTCACATTCTGGTTTTAGGCCTAACGTTTCTATTAAAAACAAGTCAAAGTCTCATACTTAGTGAGGAATACTTTTATGATCTACTGCTTTGAGTTTTCTTTTGAACACGGGTTCTTTTTATAGCAGAATTTATATGAATATTAACAGAATGAAGTCTTTCATAGATTAAACCATGACTGCTTACCTATTACTTAGGTTTCTGGCACGCTTTCAGGGCAACTTCTGCACCAGGAGACAAAGAAGCCAACACAGAAAGGAAAATTGCTCATCATCTGTGCACACGGGTCAAGAGACGTCCCAGACTCAAAACTGTAAGAAACATTTGATATTACACTTTGCCTTTGGGCCCAGCAAAGACTCCAGCCAGGAACATGACATTTATACAGAGCACCTTTAAAAAGCGAGCATTTCACTACTTTCCCACACGACAGGCAATTGTTTACACAAAAGCAAACTGGCTTAAGACCTTTTTCTCCCCAAAAATAAAGAGAAAGGAGCCAGATCTTCATCCTGGAGACCTGGGATCCCAGTGCTCCGTTCTCAGCAATTACATATTCCACTACAATCTTTTTTATAGGCAAACAAGGTATTTTCCTCCACGAGTGTGTTGTTGGAACCAAACACTGAACAAATGATCCATGCCTCCAGGTTGTCAGAGAGATTTACATGCGACTACACAGCAGTTTCGGTATTCCACTGCGATTCCTCGCCAAGGCCGAGCGCCCTGATTAATCTAACATATCTCCTGGTAGAAACCATCCAGCATTTCTCCAGGAAAAAAAAAAAGTTTGTAGACTGGCACACCTTCGCAATAAATATTCTCTGCTAATTTCATCTGTTCACTTAGAAAACACTTTTTTGCCAAAGCCAGTACCAGATAGACGTTTTGGGGCCTTTTTTTGTGCTAAAGGGTCAGTAGTATTTTTTCAAAGTGTTCCATTTCCTTAATTATTTTAGTAATTATATAACCATACAATCACTTCACGGGAATAAAGTCCATAAAGTATCCCTGCACCAGCAGAGAGTAACAATTAACAAATTTCCAGAAGGGCTGTTTACAACAAATCATTGTGTTCCCCTCATTATTTTTTTTTTACTTTTTTTTTTTAATCTACAGAATTAGCAGCAGTAAATATTCCTGCCGCTGATGGATTTGGTAAGTGGTTTTAATCAGAAGCTTTCCTTTTGCATCAATCAGCTTTCTCCGTAACCTAAGAGAGACCCCTACATATGTCATCGATATACCCAGATAGCGGAGTTATAAGTCTCATTTTTTTGTGATGTTAATGCAATATTATGATAGATATCTATTAGCGGGGAGAGCGGAGTAGCAGACAGACTCCAGTGCCTTTGACAGCGGCTGCTCTTTCTTTGTCAGTGTCAATCCGCGCCGGAATCGCGGGGAATGAGCGAATGTGACAGGAGAGGACCGCACCAATTATGGATGAAGGGATACTATCTACTCCCACTGGTTGATGTGATTTATTCGACGGTCCTTCTGCATTTATAGAACAGCAGATTGTAGCTGCTTATGAAGTGACAAATAGTGCTCAATGACATTGACTGACTTGTCTGATCAATTTAGCTTGTCTGAAAAGTAGCCGTGAATTGCTGTCTGTGTTGAATGACGGTACGAACGGTCCCGGTTCAGCTTTACCGATGCAAAATCTCAAGTGCCGTTAGAAAACTGATAAAGATGACTCCCCTTGAAACAAATCACGGTACAGTCTCGTACAAGGAATGAAAAATAGTAACCTTTCCTATAGCTTTGCTTTGAAACACAACTCACTTAAAGAACATTCTGTCTTTGAGACTGTGTCAGCGGAACATTTTTATTCTTTTTTAAGTTCTTGAATATTTGATGCATTTTGGTGGAGAAGCAATGTATCTGATGGAGGGGAAGCAAGCGGAGTTTTCTTGCAAGAACCAACAAAGCTACTTTTGATATTCGCTAGTAAAGTTGCCAACTGCCCTGATTTTGTTGAGCCTTGAATCATTAGATTCATTTTTAAATTCAAAGCTCCTGGAATCTGGTGGTGATGTAATTCAGCTTTCATATTAAAATCAAGAAGAAAAAAAGGAAATTCCTGGCCTTGTGGTCAGACCGCAACTTGAAAATGCGATTTCAGTGAACTTAGTAGGATCAAAATCCAAAAGAAATTGGAAGCCAGCTTACAAATGCTGAGGGGTTTTGTTTTTTGGGTGGTTCTGAGGAGTAATCTTAGGTCTGTTGGAGCCCGACAGGACTTTTTTACACTTGGGTTGACGGCACAGGGACTTCTTGAAAGTCTGGCTCATTTCGATAGAGCTGTTGTGTTAATAACCTAATATTGAAAACTGTCAGACTTCCAGTGGCTGGTAGCCCTTCTGGCAGAAGGAGTTGTTAAATGTGAAGAGGTGGCAGAGCCAGGCTATTGGGTGCCATATAATTCTCACTGCTTTTAGTGAGCCTCGTCACGGCCCTTCCAATAATGCTGGAATTACATGATAAGGTGTTACTCAGCATGAGTAAAGACTGCACAATCCCGCCTTTAAACAAACATTGAATTAAAAACCATTGAGAAACTGTTAACAAATTGTATTTTATCTAGCATTAGATTAGTATTTTCATAAAGTCATAATGTCATGCCACACCTTATAAATACAGCTGATGATATTTCTTATATGAAGCAGGCACAGGAGTTGCCTGCAAGTGGTAATTCCATGTATAAATATATACAAACTTGTGAGTGGGTCTACACACGTATATCAATATATATACGATCCTAGATAGGTATAAATCAATGTCTGCATGTGGGGGGTGCATGTGCACTGTTCATTATATATTACAATATTAAACTGTTAGCCATGCACAAGTATATTTATGTATATATTTCAATTTATTAGAGCTAGGCAGTCCTTTGCAGACTTAATAAAGAGCACCAGCATTATAAGCCAAGAACCATTTTTCCCTTTCCCTGTATTATTCAAATTTATTAAACAATATTTCACATTTGTTTGACACAATGTCAAACTCGGGACTCCTAAAGAACTGCTGCAGCTTTGGAACTGTTATGCTTTCTTGGACTTTAATCATTTTTGGCAAGGCTCCATTTCCTGTCAGAAAGTGAAACAGCTTAGGAATGTCATTTTCACGAAAGAAAACAGAGAGAATCCGAGAGGAAGTTCTCCTCCACTCCAGAGCCCCTAAGATACTCAAACACACTCACAGGAGGGCTGGAATACATCAAACATTAGCAGAGGGAAAAGGACACACTTTTCCCACATTAAAATACATGGATAAAGTTGAACTTTTGCTAAAAATAGTTCCCATGACTAATCCTATTAAGTTTTTAAAAAATTGGGCCGTATCTCCCTTGAAGTCAAATTGTTTTTTAACTTCAGAATGACATTAGAAAAAGACTCTAAAGTGCCTTTGCTTAAGTCAAAGTCCCTGGAATATTATTTTTTCTTTTCTTTTTTTTTTTTTTTCTTTTTTAAAGTGAGATATGAAAAATTAGGCCAGGAGCACGGATCACTCTTCTAAAAGGGCAATTTACCTATCGAAGAGATGGGGAGTATCAGTCTCTCCCAGATCATCGCTTGTGATTTACTTTTTAAAAGAGAGGCTCCCTAAGAAGGGAGGAGGCTAAAGGGAACAGATTAAAACTAACCCCCAGCTCTGCCAGCTCAGTGCCTACAGAAGCCGAGCACAGCCACAGGGGGAGAGGTGTATAAAGCCTTGCAAGGTTTTTTGGGCGAGAATCACCTATTTTCTTCATTCAGAGGGCTACTTATGCAAAAAAAACCACCTTGACATCTTGTTGTGATGAGGAAACACGCCACGGCCAGATGGATTTTGAGAACACAACCCACACCCCAGCAGGAAAAACACTCCACTCGCAGTTCCCACTGCACCTTGGCCACACTGGCAGTAAATAGAACTAAGGACTTCTGACAACCACCAGATCCATGTACAATTTATGAATCTTATTCAAAGCTCATTAGGTGGTTTTCTATCAGGCTGAGGACTCTGGTTTTATCTCAAGGTTTATGCCATCCGTGTTTGTTTCTGTTAACATACTAGACAGAAATCCCAAGCTATAGTAATACTTGGTAGTAGTAATACTATGGTAATAATATAATACTACTACTATTGTAATTATAATAATGGTTGTTTCAGAGCTGGTTGCAAAGGAGGGCAAGACTCCATTTGTAAAGAAAAAGCCATTTGCAGCAGAACAGAGAGAAAAAGGCTGTTTAGCTCCTTCAAGGAATTTGACCTCCTAAATCCAAACAACGCTCATACATGACCAGGAAAGGCAGGTAGGTTTAATCTGTCGCACTTTCCTTAGAATTAGGTTCAATACCACCAAGACGTGGGATTTTAGGAGACCTGTCTTAGCCCTGTTTGCTTTGGCCGGATTGTGTGCTTAAATCTGTGTGTTACAACCCCCAGTGCGGCACACGCTTCCCTGTGGGCTGGCGTGCAAACCAACAGGCCAGTGAGCCCGAGCTGGGAGGACATCCCAGCATGGTCCACAGGACCTAAACACAGGAGCCCCAGAAGAGAAGAACATCCAGCTGGAAAAAGCTGAGCAGAGAGTGTGGCATGTCTTCAAGAAAAAGACAAACTCCTAAGGGGAAAAAACACGACCCGTATATGTTCTACTAAAAGCACGCGTGCTTCTAGCTCAGGCATGAGAAACAGCAGGATTCAGCATTAATAAAACTCTTCTCCAGCTGAAGCACTGGTAAAGGAGGTTAGGGAAGGGAAAGTAAAATGAAAATAAATTAATGAATTCACTTAGCAATAAATCTGCACTTTCTACAGTTTGCGCGTGGATTTTTCTGTGAATAGATGAGCACAGAGCGCAAGGGGATGAAGAATGAAAGGCTCACAGAAGTTGTCTACTTCCATAAACCTTCCATCTACCTTCTGCTTGGCACTGAACAGAGAGTGAATGTGAACAGCATAAGCAGGGACTCAAGTTTGTTTGGGTAGACACATACGTGGCCTTAGGGAAGGGAAAACGCAGAGCAGGTTACGGTAGGAAAACAAGCCCCCTCACATGTGTTTTTCCCCTCTGTCTTTCAGGCAGTGTGGGTCAGGTACGATCGGGTGGTCCCAGCATGTTACACACGCACCAGGCGACTGCAAAAACTCTCAGCATCCTTCTACATCTGCTTGCATTGAAGTCGTCCCGTCCCCCCCCCCCCCCCCCCAACCACACTTCAATGGCAGCGGAGTTAGGTCAATACCGAAACACTTGTGAACACGTCGCTGGTCACATCACTCCTTCCCACCACCCCCATTGTTTTCCTTTGTGCCCCCAACTGAGCTTTCATGGCTCGCTCTCATGTTCCTGCAAGGAATAACTAATTCCCACAGCCCAAACCTGCGCAAAGGTACCTTCTGGCTTCCCACCACACCGTTGCCAGTTGTCCCAACAGTATCTTCTGCCTTGGACCAACTTCGCTGATGAATCTGTAATTCAAAACTAGAGCAACAGCATTTGTTTGTTGTTAAAAGTATAACTTTGTGTTTGCACTTATAATAATGTCTCGTAGCAAGTTAGTCACCGAGGAACATTTCCAGTCATTTATTTTCCAGCACAGACTACAGGTTTCCATGGCTATATTGCACCGGAA
>VXBO01001763.1:178103-192242 GCA_013400135.1 Rhinoptilus africanus | reverse complement strand
CACCACCTCCCTGGGCAGCCTGTTCCAGTGCTCTGCCACCCTCAAGGTAAAGAAGTTCCTCCTCATGTTTAGGTGGAACTTCCTATGCTCAAGTTTGTGCCCGTTACCCCTTGTCCTATCACTGGGCACCACTGAAAAGAGCCTGGCCCCATCCTCCTGACACCCACCCTTCAAGTATTTATAAGTGTTAATTAGGTCCCCCCTCAGACGCCTCTTTTCCAGGCTAAAGAGTTTCCAGGCTAAAGAGTTTCTTCAAAGCCACCCACTTACATACTGTCACAACTGCCAGTTTTTGGCTTATCATAAATAGAATAATGAAAAGGCAAAAAGAAGCAATGTTATTAATTCACTGCACGTTAAGGTCCGGGGATAGTTACAGCATATTTGACACCTGAAAATTAAGTATTGTCTGGTTGCTTGCTTAGTGCTGGGTGGAAAGCAGGCTCCCATGGATCAAGAATCCCTGAGATGTTGAACATTTTCCTCTCCAAACTCAAAAATTCAAAACATTTGCCAATAATATACATGTAAGAATAGAGATGTCTCTAGATAGGGTCTAGAGAAGGTCAAATTTCTTTGAAACGTCGTCTCTTTTTTTAGGCTAGTTATCACTATGGCAGTGATAAATATTTTGCAAAAAATATAAATAAAGCAGGCTGCATGTTGCATACTCAGAACGGGTGTCACTAGAGAACGACTTTTTTTTTTTTTCTCCCTTAAGTGAAATTTCTAGGAAGGATTTTGGCAAAAACATTAGTGTGGAAAGCACCATGGGAAGCACATTGGCCATAACACATTCAGCGACCTATGATGGGTCCCCTGTCACCATGGCTATCACGTCTTCATGTCAAGCCCTTCCTTTATGGGAATTTTGAGAAGGGGGAAAAAAATCAGTCTCGCTCTTATTTCACAACATTCTTTGACCAATTATCTAAAGAAACTGCTTTTTTTCAAATTGCATTTTAAGTTAGTGATCTCTTTTTTAATCTCCGGTTTGGTGTTTGTCCACAAAGAGGAAAGCTCATGGCTTGGCAGATGGTCACCTTAGATGGTTTCCTGAGCATTGGGAAGGTTTTAAAGGGGAATCCCACACTCCTTCACGGGATCCTGAAGTCTCTCCGGCCCATTGATATCTACCATCTAATGCCTGATGACAGGGCAACGGAGACTGCATGTTTCAGCTGCATTTCTAACACTATCAAAACCCCTTTCCCTTGTAACTGAACTGTTCTAATTATGCACATTTCCCTTTGCTGTATTCCTCAAGGTCCTGTCTCACCAAACGATGTAACTCTTGATTACAGCTCTTGTATTCAGCTTGTACGACGAGGCTGAAATACTCCTGAACACCTTGATGACAAGTACATGGATTTGCCTGGCAAAACAATAACCGCGCTAAAGCTTTTTTAACATCCCGGTTTCTTCGCTGAAAGCATCTGCCTATACTGTCAATTCATCCTGTGCCTCTTGGGTGTCTGACTTCAGCATAAGTATGCAAGTCCTATAAATGAATACATGCCGCTGGGGGTAGCACTTACAGTAGAAGAGTATCGTCTCATGAGTGATAAGGGTGACAGAAGTGCAAAGCAGAGCTGAGTGGATCTGGCACTCACATTGCGAACAACACAGTATTCGTACGGGAAGATTTTCCCACAGAATGACATGCAATAATTTATTCTAAGCCCTTCCAACTTGTGTGTGGTTGTTTCTTTGCTTTGGATTTATTTTTTTTTATTATTATTTTTCTTTTTCTCCTCTGCAAAGTTGCTATCTTCTGCAGCTTTTCTCTAAATAACTATTTAAGGGAAGTCGCCACCGCTAAAATGAAGTACTTCATTTGAAGGAAAACTAACCAGTCTAACCAAGTGAATAATTACTAGTCAACAGTGTCTGCATTCTACAAATGTGTACAACTGAGGAAAAAAGCATGGGTTTTTAAATACTAAAATACTGATGGTCTAAGGTAGAATTTTTTAAAAGGCTCAGTTTTTAATCACTGGTTTTAAGTAGACAAGCAAAATAAAAATATGCCTCCCCAAGTTTTACACAGGAAAATCTGTTTACTCAATGACAACCCTGCTCTAAGTATTTCGACTTCCTAAAGGTCAGAGCATGAAAGGCTTCCAGATCCCCCAGTGCTCGGCAGCACAGAGAAGCATAAAAACTCTTATCCCGAGCCAGACTGGTTCCCCAACACGTCTACTGTCATGTCTCCAACATTAGCCACCACCAGATGTTTCAACAGATGCAAGAGTGGGTGAAATAAAGGTGGCTGTGGGATACTCCTTCCCTTCTCAAGGAGATCAAAAATTTTCCAACCACGTGCGACCTGAGACCAGATAGATATGGGCACTGTCCTGTCACCATTCAGAGCTACAAATTGCAATGGAGCACGCTCCCGTATACTGCTGCCCTGCCTGGCATTTCTGCTGAAAAGGGCACAATCCGGTGATCCTGGTGTCTGAAGTCACAGCGGAAAGTCTGAAACCACCCTGGTCGCCTATAAACACCCCTTTCTCCCCTTTTTCCTATCCCCCCACTTACATCCTCTCCCTGTTGCTGTTTAGCTGCGATGTTCAGCTTTTTGGTAAAAATAGCTATAAGGTAAAAAATACATCACTGCACTTACCCAACACGTAAACTCAATAGCATAAAAAACATATATTTTACAATGATTTGTACTAGTATTCAAAATTTTCCATTCCATGTAATTACAGAAATTCAAAGAAAAACAATAAAAACCTGTACCTTTCCCCTGGAAACTCTGCTCAGCTTCAAGCCTACACGCACGCGTCCCTGGGACGTGATCCTCTTGCCTCTGTGCTGCCTGTTCTCCAGCTGTTGGTGGTTACTGCAAAAGAGACACGGAGACCAATACTGTCTCTCTTCAAAACATTTCTCCTTCTCTGTCAGTGACTTTCTGCCTTCAGCAACCTGGTCAGAGAGCGGCTCTTAAGCATGAACCTTCCTCTAGACTAGAATTCCCAACAACAAAAAACAGCGTTAAAAGGAAGGAAGCATTCAGAACTACAGTCAGTTCAGTTAGTCTTGATTTTCCTAGAGAGCAACCTCAAAATATAAGCACGGCCTTCAAAATGCAAGCTTATAATGTCAACTAAAGGTCACAATTTTATAATTTTTAAACTAGCCAGCTAAGAGTCTTAAAGTGTTCAAATGGAAAAGAAAGAGTAATGATGTTCCAGTTTGAACTATGTAACAAGGGTGAAATATGAAAATCCTTGAGAAGTCAAAAGTCCGTGTAGAAAACGACCAGCTCTCACCTTGCTGTACGGCCGTGGGAAGGGAGAGGAAGACCTATGTAACTATCTTTAGTAGTTGGTGTGTCTGCATTTGAAAGGTGAGATTATCAGAGAGATAAGAGTCCACCCTAGAGATCTGGTGTGAATTTAGCTCATAACTTCTTCAAGTGCTACTCCTCACAGTTCACAACTGCAGCGTTATAAAAACCACGTATAAATATAACAGTACAGGAAACAAAGATTAAAAAAAAAAATACCAGCATTAACAAAGAGGAGGAAACACGACAAAAATGGTTGGAGAAAAAACCCGCGAGATGCTGAGCAATGACTTGCTCCATCAGATCTCTACGTTCCATCAGATATCTACGATGCTCCCAGGGCACCACTGCAGCAGCACGTGAATCATTGCTCTAAGCATATGCAGATCTTTGTGAGGCTACTCTTAATAGGTTTCTGTAATACATACATGATTTAAAAACATACTTTCATTTAAAGGTTCGGTTTTGTAAGCACATCAAAGCTTTGAAAATGTAGATTTATGTCTTTTAATAGTGCATATTAATAATATTGATATAATTATCACTATTCATATTTGAAGACTCCTGAATACAAATTTTTCAAAGATTACATGAAATTCAGAATGGGGAGTAAAGGGATCCATAATTTAGCGGGTAGAAGTGGGAGTCAAGTTTTCTGGAGCCTAATTTTCCCTGTGTTTGAATATTGCAGAGAATCAATGCAAAGCTCTGAAATGAACTTTGGAAAAACCATTCATTTGCGTTACTATGCTTACCCGATACATAAACTCAATAGGTTAAAATTCATACACTTTACAGAGATTTGGTGCCATTTAATAGAGCGCTTTGAGATCTCACGATGAAAGAGTGAACACAAGTACAAAGTAATATAATAAAGATAGCACCATTAATTACAATTATTAAAATTCATACCAAAAATCCTATAATCTAAGGAGTAGGGACTAAATTACTCATGGCTGTTTAAAATAAAGATAAACATTACAAATTTTAATTTGAACAGTTGAACCTGGCATACCAATATTGGCCTTTTTGTTTTGTTTAGTCTTTTGAGAACAACAGATAAGTTTCCATAAAATAAGAACAATAAGCTGCTGTTTCTATGTACTTTGATTTGCTTTTTCAGATGGTCAGTAAGTATTTAACAGCAAGTGCGAGGTAAAACAAGACATTCGTGAAAAAAACAGTAATGTGACGGGGAGAAAGACACTTTTTTTTTTTTTTTTTTCCATTTAAAAGGTGGAGATGAAGAATCCCGCTCTTACAGAAGGCGGACTGGGGTGTTGAGCAAGGAGATGGATGCCAGTGAGGGTCACAGACCATGCGCACGCCAACCCTTTATGGTTCATTCCTCAGTTTTCAGACTTTAACCCTTCTTGCTAATGCCCTCAAGGGAAAAAAACAGAAGCAGCCTCCACGTACAATTTTTCTAAGCCCTACCTTGGCAGTAGAGATGAACAACTCCTGGGACTGCGCCCTTTTCTTTCTCATCCTGCCATTCCCTTCCAGCCAAACCTGGCTCTATCAGGCCCAGAGCAAACATAAGCATGTGAAGGTCTGCTTAAAGGCAGCAGGATCATCCAGCAGTGCAAGTGTCCAAAAGAAGTTACAACAATGGCCACATCAGCTATCCGCTGCCAGCCTGGGGACTGTGACTAACTTGTGCATACATTTGCATAAGTTATATAAAAATGAATATATAAAGTTATATTTATCTGTACTTGTATCTTCTTTGATATGAGTGGATGTTGCTTGTCCACCCACAGTAAAAACTTACAATATTGTAGGCTTATAAATACAGAAAGGAGGAGAGCAAATTACAACAGATTTCTCCTAGGCTACACTTCAAATATTGTTCAGAGGAACGGAACTGTGGACAGCATCTAAGGCTTGCAACACATCAGCAAGTTGGCCATCAATATGACACCATTTCCAGTGCTGTTGGGTTCCCATGGATATGGAAATTGGGTCTGATGAGGTGTAATAAATAACTTTGCTTCTTCACCTTCATTTCCCACTGCATCTAGGGCCCTTGGACCGATCCCATTAGTTAGCGTTCTCTGCATACCCTGCATCTCACCACATCCCACCCCAAACTGGCCACAAATGCGAGAAATCTGAGTCTGAGTCAGCTCCCACTGGAAGGTGGTGGGAGTTTTCCCATTGACTTCAAAGAGAGCTAAAGCAGGTCCTCACTGCAGAGGCAAAGATGATGTTCATCAAGATTTATAAACATGATTTTTCTGTTCATGTTCCTACTTCCTAGCTTCATAATCTCAGTTTCCTGGACTAATGCCACAGGTTGCTGTTCTGTAGTTGATTTACAATAAACAGAAGAAAAAAATCTGTAAACTTGTATTTTACTGCCAGTGACACACTTCAAATTCCTTCTGTATTCTCAATGAAAAAAAAAAAAAGAAAGAAAAGTTACAGTATTTCATCCAGATCTTTGTAGTATCTGGCTTAATCCCTAATTGAAGAAGAGTAGATTGTTATGGAGACACAAATTATATTGTACATAATGAATTTCATCAGAATACAAATATAACAGTATTGCTTTTTGCCTTTCAACTAGGGAACATCATATTTGAAACTTGGGAATCATTTAGCTTTCCGATTTCTCAAAGTAGTTGCAAGGAGACTTGGAATTTCAAAGTAATTGCAAGGGTATGCGAAGCTCAAATCCAACTTAATGACAAAGGGGAAGAGAAACCAAGAAATCTCGATTAGTGTAACCAGCGATAACTAGATTCAGTTTCTGGGTGAACAGTATCAGATTAGTACAAAGAAAAAAAACATTCATTTAGGAAACACCAAGGTTTTGTGGGAAGGAGGAAAAAAGGTCAGGAGATCTCAAGTTGCCATTACCCCTCTGAAAAGTTACAGATCAAAGAGGGCCAAACTGCCCATGAACAAAAGGAGAGAACTTCCCTTGGCGGGGTTAGTTTTATTTATCATTAATTTTTTGCTTTTGCCTTAAAAGTTGCCCAGTGGACAAAGCAAATATATCTAGATTCAGAAAAAGAATGAAAACGTCCCACTGAAAATACAACTTATCCCTACCTATATTGTGTGTGCATACACAGATATAACACCATTGATTCTCCAGGGAACGTAATCTAGTAGGTAACTGTACCAGCATATAGAGATATATCTGTAGTTGTGGTTATTCTGGACCCAGGCACTGATCTCTGTAAATACAGGATTAACAAGTTTTCTTGAAGCTTTTATTGTGTGTCCAATTGAACAAGAACATCTTTCTTTGGATAACACAATATAAATTACCTAATTAAGGCACATGATCTGTGTAATAAACCCACATATATAAAACATGTGCAGCAAACAGTTTTTCAGCCCAATGTGTCATTGGATTTTTTTTTTTATTTTCAATTTAGGGAAAAAAAGTATGCCACATGTAGACTAATAGTCTCCCAAATTTCCTTTTTCTTTTTTCTTTCAATTACAAGGGCATTGTCATTACACAAGCCCCAAACCGAGTTCCTCATGCTGGAAGATTTGCAATTTATTTTCAGATTTTCACTAAAAAGAGGATGATACGTTCCACTTTAAAAGTTGATACGTATCTATGATGTTATGAACTTATGTATGGCAACAATATAGATCATTCTATATCACCATTACAATTATAGCTGAATAAAAAATTAGTGTGCGGTAGATTAAGCACAGCACACACAACCCCAACAGCAGGAAGTCCCAAAGGATGAACACGGTCGTTGAGTACAATAAAATGGAGGATAACGCAGAGCAGCAGAGACTTTCCATCTCTTCTGCGTACAGCATTGAGGAAGTCAGTACAAAAAAACCAACATTCAGTTCTGACATTCACACAACAAAAAGTATGGCAAAAAAACCTAGAATTGACTTAGAAAAAAAAACCCCAAACACTAACATTTTTAAAAAACCACCTTACAGATTTAAACTCCACCTGTTTCATTTCAGGTTTCAGTTTTTGATATGAGAGTTCAGTCAAGCATAAAGAAGAAAAATCAAAATCCAAAGGTGAGAAGTTAAGGCTAAACAAAGTTTAAATGAGAACTATTTTAAATACTGAAAAAAGTTAGCATCAGAACAATGTATTAAAACTTACTCTTTTTTGAGGAGGAATATTTCTCAAGCTGAGCCTTTAAGAATTATTTAAGCTGAAGCATAAATTAGAAATATCATGGTGGTATTACTGAACAAAGCCCTATGGCCTATAGATCAAGAGGTCAGACTAGTCCCTTCTGACCTTTAAATATAAGAACAGCATTTTATTTAGGGCTTCTATTATTTCTGTTCTGTTAGTCCTGAGAGTCCTCAGTCACAATTAAACACTGCATCATGGAAGATTCTGAGCAAACAGAGATTTCGTGGGCTGTCCCCAAGAGCTTACACAGTCTTAAAGCTCAATTTTGCAACTTGCAGTGAATGAAGTTGCACATAAGTGGGATCATTTTCCCAAATTCAATGATAACACAATACTGACATTTATTATAATGGTATTCCTTTCATTTTGCCGTCATAGTATTTGGGAGTTTGACTGCATTCCTTGCTAAGTAGCCTATTCTGTTTTGCTAATACAAGACTCCAAATTGCCATTTAAAATTCACGAGTTTATTAACTTTAAACTCCTGGTGCCAGCTATTTTATATGGCAAGCCAGAAGGCAGGGAAGAGGCCTGTGACTGACATGACATGTACGTGTTCCTGGAGAATACACTGGAGACTTCTCTCTTTGATCTGAGTCTCTCTAATACAGAAAGGCTCATCACATTGGCTAGACAGACTCTATTTTCACATTTTAAGGCCTTAAAGGTCCCCACATTACTCAGGGAGTCATATTAATCCTCATTTTGGCATACCCGAGCTAATGGGTTATCCCAGTTTCAAAGTCATCTGTTGAAATGGCCACGCTTTCAAGGTCTCTCCCATTTGTTTGAGGTCTAGTACGTGTTTCTGGCTACCAGTGCCAAGAAATTACGTGTATCGTGTTTAAGCAGTGCAGTTCATGTCCCCAGAATTGTTATATTTCTGATCGCCACAATAGTTACTAAAAGCTTGTGCTCCAGACTGGTGGGATTCAGTTTCAATTTTTAGCACACTATTTTCACTGCATCCTACACCCAGCCACAGCTTATCTATCATTTGATTCTGACAGATACATATTTTACATTTTGACAAGCAGCCCACTTGACTGCTTTCCTGTGACATCATCTTATCTCTGAATGTACCAACCTGTTAATAACTTCATTTTCTGGTTGAATTTTTCCAAATTAAATTAAGCAGGCGAAACATGTTAAGCTCACCAAGTCCTCCTAACACTTCTGCTGAAGGGCATCTTCTGATAGCTTGATTTTGAAAAGGGCAGCATACAACCTGTTCAGAGCGGGATATGGTCCAAATATCAGGTTTACGGAAGGTGAAAGATTTTTTCCTCAGTTAAGAAATGCAAAAAGAACAAAACACAAAACCAAACAAAAAAAAATATTTATCATCTGTCAACTAATATTCTACAGATTATATCATTATTTAATGGTACTTGAAGGATACCCTTATGAGATAAAAAGGAGTAATACAATCTAACATAAACTAATTTTCAATTTTTCTTCTGTAGATAGAGAGACGGAAGCTAAATATAGTCCAACGTTAGCATGAAATAATTTTCTCTATATCTTGTGACAATAAAAAGTCAGCAGAAGCTTTTCTTTCATGTTAATTAAAACAATTTTAGGAAAAAAATCTTCTTCCTGGATATACTATATAATATTCTTAATTAAATATGGGCACATTTTTACTTATCTTATTCCATAATTAGTTCTTCTGTGGAAGCGATACTGCCCTGGACACGAAATCACAGGACAGTGACAAAATTTAATTGGATAATATGGACACAAAATCAGAAAATCAGGCTCTTTTCCCAGTTCTGTAGCTCAGAACATTTTTTTCCCCATTCTGTGCCTCAGTCTGCTGCCATTTAAATTGAAAATACTGCACTGAGGAGAAGGAAAATCAATATGAAAAACATAGCGCAACTTACTTTTTCCAGTTGTGTTACAAGCTGAAACACAGAACTCTTAGTTCCTGGTTTTTTTCCGTGCACTCAGGTTGTGTCAAAAAGAAAGCTGGTGTGCACAGAGCCACGGGCATCAATCGTGACCCACTTGGCTACCAAGGGTCAAGGAGAGATCTTGAAGCAGCAGAGCTACACTGTGCCCAGGGGTGAATCGGCATCTCCGGCCAACACCCCATCCCAGGAACCCCCCTAGTGATGGACCTGTGTGTTCCAGACATGTCCTGCATTGGAGAAAATGGTCTTGGGCATTGCCCACCCAAAGCCACCGGCACCATGGGAAGGAGAAAGCACAATAGCATGGCTCAGCGCTAGAAAGGAGCCAAAAGGCTTCGTTTTTGCTTTGCACCAATATGCTCTGCACCAAGAGGATGGATGGGGAGCTGAGAGAAAGGTTGTTATCATTCCCCTTTGAAAGCCTATTCAGAGACCCGAACTGCATAAAATGCCATTGCATAAATTACCACTATGGTGGGACTTCATTAGCATTTGTAGATTGCATCACTTGATATACCTAAAAACATCCACTTAGGGCCAAATCCTCATGTCTTTCAATTCAAGGAGAGTAGAAGTTTCAGCTCTAACAGGGTGCCAGACTCCAACGGGGAGTTTTGAAAACACAGAGGATCTCGTTGGGCTTCATCCCAGCAATCTTCAAAAGATGCCTGGTGTGAGAAACGCCGCCCAGCACCAGAGAGAGCCGCGAGAATGTGCGAGGGGCTGCCACAGCTCCCCGTGCTCGTGCCTTTCCCTACCAGCTTCTAAGCCAACCTTACATATATATTGGAAAACACATTAAGACCAATAACTCAAGAGCCCGAGTTATGACAAATGCTTTCATTTTCCTTACCAATGCTAAAAAAACCCTTTCTGACCATGCTAACAGTGGCCTGCTCCCATCCATAGCGCTCCCGTAACAACTTGATTTTTAAATCGTTGCAGGTTTTGCCTAGGAGAGAATTCCAGACCTAAGGCAGAAGTAACTTGGGATGAGAGACCAGCTACAGAAAAGTCTGAGCCTTTTAAACAAAGATCTGCGCTACTTGGGAGCTATATACAGATCTGAAATACCATTGTATCGGGGACTAAAAAAAAAAAAAAATATCTGTGACTTCAACTTATTCAAAATAGATTTAATTAGAACTAATACAAATGCATCTTTCCTACATGGTTGATCTAATCAACGCTGGCAGCTTTAATTACAAGCTTATTTAAGGTGAACATATTGCATTACTGTGAAAAAGATGCATTATTTCACGTTGTAGGTGTACCTCCTACTTCTCTATCTGTCACACAGGCAGTGTCTTTAATAGCTGTTAATGTTATGTCGCATTTTCTAAGTCCAATTTCTGAAGTTTCTAAGCACAATCCGATGGAATCCAACCCAAATCTAATAATTGCGATCTGTTTTATTTTTTCCTCACTATTTAGTTTTCACCACAAAGAGAATGACAGGTCTAATATGAGGCTCCTGAAATGTAGTTACATCTAAGCTTCAGCGCTCCAGAGCACATAAAATAAATATATGATCAATGAAATGAAACATGACAAAATGTTTCATATTGATGTTATTTTTCTTTTCAAAACGTCTTTTATGGTTAATGCCCTCAGTCACTTTTTCCATACATTTTCTTTTTTGTAATATATAGCTTTCCTAGTTCTGATTTCAAGTTCAGGGTGCCTGGGGAGAATTGGAAGATTTCTTCAAACCAAGACTGTTCCTTCAGCCTTTCACATGAGAAAATTGTTAGGCGCATTAAAGTATTCCTGACTATGTTGCATTCCTTTGTTCAGAGTGAGTTTTGGGAACACATCCTTTTCTCATTATATTTCCATAAAATATATTTGATCTATTCTATTCTTAGAATACCTCTGATGTGGTCTGTGAATGGAGCACAGTATAAAAATATTTCTTTTTTTTTTTTTTTTATACGAGACAAAATGTTTCCATTTCTTAGACACATAAAAAGTCGCTATATAGCACTCTACGAAAGTAAAACTTTACAGAAAGTTTTGGTATAACTCGGCACAGATCACAAAAGGAATCAGTCCGCGCAGAGTCCAGTTGTAACCCAGAGCCCCATCAAATGCACACAGAGAGCGACAGAAGGAGAAGGAAGAGGAGAGGAGCAGAAAAAAGGAAAGAGAAATAGAGAAGGAATGAGACCTGGACAACACTACTGGGAAGCAAGTTTATATTTAGAAGCACAGAAAGATGTTAACCATGTGCCTCCTAGAAAAAAATAAATCTGCCGTAATAGTAGTTGACAATAAAATCACCTTTGGAAAAAGTCTTAATACTTTCAGAGCACAACCCAGGATATTTCCAAATGCAGACAGATGTTTGAAATGTTTACACAGACAGATCGTTGCAGCAATTTAGGCATTTTTTCCCCCCCCCTTCGCTTCCCTATCTTCTGATTGTTGGCTTCTTTAGGACCTTGAGAAACACCAAGTAGCAGCCGCTTTGAGCCGCTCTTTCCTGCAGCTCGGGCTTGGCTGTTCATCGCTACACCCATAAAATTATGGTTTTGATCAATCTCCTCAGAACCCTTTTTTTTCCTCTCTGAAGTTTTCCGTATGCCCAAGGAGCGCTGCTCCAACCTGACATGTTGGAAACAGGAGGACAGAGAACGTAAAGTCGTCTCCGGTCCGGATTCACCCCGAGTGAAATCCCCCCAATGCCAGGGCAGAAATCGCTGCCGTCCAGCAGCCAAGTGTGCCCCCAATTTTCACTCCAGTCATGTCATCTGCCGTGAACCGGGAGCCTGCAGCAGCCCAGCTGCATTGGTTACTGACCACAAATGACTTAATCCCCAGTATAAACAAGGCCTAACGTTTAAAACTCATCTGCCGATTCCCTCGCAGCTTCCTACTCACAGTTCACGGAAGATGACTTCTCCTTGTTCCCACGGCTGGAGAGTCGGGATCAAAGGCTTGAAGGGAAAGAATACAAACCTTTTATTTTGCTTTTTCTTTTTTTCCTTTTGAAACTCAGGTTGCAAATGCCTCTGCTTCACTGTGTTGTGGGGGGTTTAAATTAAAATAGCCACCAAAAAAATTTCAAATCTTTAAGCAGTAGCAGGGTTGTGTAGGTACCGGCAGCAGCAGCTGCATGGGATGTAGCTTGTGCCTCTCGCTATACTCACAAATACATATATTTATTGCTGATTGTTTAAAAAACTAATTGGCATTCCCTCCAGATGCTATTTGAACAGCCATGGGAAGGGCTTCAATCGGCTGAGCCAGAAAGCAGGTGAAGTAGGGGGGGGTTTGGCTTATTGTTTAGTTTTCTTTTAATTCTCATCTAGAACTGAAAAATATTAGAGAAAAACCACTGAAAGAGAAATGTAAAATCCGGGAAGAATAATGCTTTTTGGGTTTTTTGGAGTTTTTTGTTTGTTTGTGTTTTTTTAAAATTAGTATTTCACTTTAGAGGAATGAAATACAGCTTACAGTCTCAAAATCAGATCGGCGGTATCTGTCTGAGAACCTTCGATGTACCGACAGCACAAAACAACTCCCTGATCCTGCAACAAACAGCAGAGACTGGAAATGTGGGAATTGTTCACGTAGGTGTGTTGGCAGGGTTGTGTCATCCACCCCATAATGCACCTGGTTGCTATCGCTTTTACTTTAAAGAGCAATAAAATTCTGCTAATAAAATTGAAAAAGAAAATCATATAAAGTGACATATAAGCAGGTTTCGCATAGGAATAAAAAAGTTTTAGCATGTTCTTTGACACGTGAAGTGTACATTCTCTTTTATCAGTCTTTTCCAGATTAAAATAATGAAAAACATGCACTACCTAAAAAAAAAATACAAACCGAACTCGCCCACATTAATAAGTACTGCATGTGTAACAGGATCATTCTGGCAAAGGAAATTTTTGCTCCCCCTCTATGAAATTTTCTCGGAAACACAGAACAATGCATTTTCATCACACTGTCCACAGATCGGCACACATAAAGGAACGTATACAAAGGCAAGCTATTTTCCCCTAGGAACTCTCCATTTCCAGCAGTTATGTTAATTGCCACGAGGCATTCTTCTCCCGTTGGTACCCTTGGCTCTCCTACTGCCCCCCAAGCATCCTTCAACCCAAAAACCTCAGCCCTGGCCATCTCAGGAGAACCCAGCCGTGCAGGCAGATCCGTATCCGAGGTAAGTGACCTACATCACGCTTGTAGGGGACGCTGTGCTTCTTGTCAGTGTCTTGGGGAATGGCTCTACAAGCATCAGAGATGCTGATGGGAGCCAAGACTACCCCAGCACACACCTTCTGGCTGCACCACTCCAAAAAAAGTGATGTAGCACACTTTGGGTCGTTTAAATGAATTAATAAAGCTCATTCTAAGTTATCAGGGAGGATGAAGCCATTCACGTGAACTCCCCTTGCCACTGTGCAGTTGAATTTCAGACACTTTTTCCATTGAAGAGGCTAATGAGTGCCAGCCCTCACTACAAGGAGCTGAAGAGTCAGTCTCTGATGGACACCATCTCCTTGCTGTGGCTTTGTAGCTGTGTCCCCTCTCACCTTTGCTAACCATCAGCCCTCCCCAGTGTTGGCAGTTGCCCATGTGTCCCTGCACAATGGCTGGCCACACACAGGCATCATGGCCACGCACACAAGAAGGTGCAAAGTACAAGAAGGTGCAAAGGCAGCTCCTTACGGACACTGCATGGGGGAGCATCCCAATGAACCCCTGCGGGTGAGTTTTTCTCTACTTCACAGAAAAATATTCAACCAGAATTAAAAAAAAAAAAAAAAAAA
>VXBO01001763.1:155536-171954 GCA_013400135.1 Rhinoptilus africanus | reverse complement strand
CCTATTTAGTGCAGCATTGCCAAAAACATGCTAACATAATTTAGAGATAGAACAGCAGCATAGCATTAACATATTAAATAATTAGCAGATATAGGTATTTTAAATGGAACTTACCCACAATGACACATGTTTAATTCAGATTGTGAGCCATGGTGTGTTTTTCCCCACAAGTTATATGACTGTAATACTGTCTTAAAAAGCTATTATTTTAGGTACCTCGGAAAAAGAGGAGGAAAAAAAAAGTGTTAAAGATCCATACACAGGGTTTCTGCAAATGAATATGATGTATTCCAGAAACAACATGCATTCACACAGACACTCAATAAGAAAGGGACTGTTTACTCAGTTTATAGCTTGAAAACCACTAGGGACTGTGTTCCAGTATGGGAAATTTTAGTACAGTGCATTGTTAATACAAAATAAAAAGAGAGCCTGGGAAGTTAGGATTATATTTTTTTGAAAATCCTTGTTCGGACCATTAAAAAAAATATTGCCTCCTAATGTCAAAGTACGAACAAATACTTTTTCAGATGAATAAAATCTGTAATCAGTTAGATAAGAGCAATATGCCTTTTTTTTGGCATTTAATCAAACAATGAAATCACATACACATTTCCTGACACAAAAGACAAATGATGTAATAATCTGAAGGAGTTTCTCTATCTCCTTGGAACTTTGCATACTTGACTTGTTTTCCATATTTTGTGACTTTAAATGGTGGGAAAATTATATTAAAATGCTTGTAGCAGTTCCTCTAAACTAGCATCCTTTTTGTTTTATTGTATTTAATATAAAAGCAGCAATTATTTGATTTCAAAGTTATGAAAATATGTACCTTATGAGAAAACAAGCAATTTAAGCTTTAATTGGTGTCATTTTTCACAGAACTGGCAAGATTCTTGCATCCCTGGCATGTTGTTTTCTATAAAACTGCAGAGCTGCTTTCAATGAATGTTTTACGAATGTATAAGTTGTTACATGAAGGTATGTGAGTGGATGCCTGGAAATATAAGATTTCTGGGGGGATTTATTCACAAAAGATGCATTTCATTTCATAGTGTATATACTGTAATTTTTCCTTAATATTCCTAATGTGCTTTGCTTCCCATTAAGCATTTCTTCCATTCTTGTATGGGAAGAAAGGGGAGGTATGCAAGAGGGATATTTTGCACAGGAGAAATTGAAATAACGATGGGGGAAACAATGGAAAAAACTGGGGTTTTTTTATTCTTAGTGAAAGGCTCAATCCCTAATTTAACTTTCCTCCACGAAGCATATAATACTCATGCCCTTACCTGCTAGGGGCATGATTTTCTTTTAAATTTCTTTAAAATGGTACCCACAAGGTTTGAACTACAGGCCTCCAACACCAGTTCCACTAAAGATGTACTTCAAGAGATAATCCCAGTTAGACTGGCCTGTGTGTACAGGTATCCAGCCCCGCACCAGTCATGGAAAGGAGTATATGTCTGCAGATATCAAGATACCCAAAGTGTTGCGATGGCCCAGACACAAGGAGAAGGACTTGTGCAGATTGAAATATGACCACAAACCTGAGACGTGGCCATAACTTTTGTCAGAATCATGACCTTAGGAAGGAGCATGAGCCTCACGGTGTTGTGTTCTGCTGTGCCGCTCATCTTCAACACCATCTCAGAGACTTGGAGGATCAAGCTAGGAAGGGGACTCACTGGTTCGGAGGGAGGTAGGCATCTCCAGCAAGAGGGCATTTCACCACTAAGTTGGTCCATGACTTGGTGCCGTCCCAGTATAAGAGAAGGAGCGACACTGTGTTGAGAAGAGTGTGGAAGAACTGTGTCACTGTGGGTCCATCAGCCCCACAGTCCTAACTCTCTACCGGATCGTCCTTCCCTTAGCACAGAGGCAGCAGCCACCACTCAACAAACACATGTATCACAAGGACTTTGGTGCTTTGCTTTAGCCATCAGATACTTAGACACGACATCATCCAAAAGGATTTCAACAAGCAAACATTTCACCCTGCACATGGGCCAAACCAGTGAATTAATCCTTTCATACCCCCAGGAAATTATTTCTTCTGGAATAACTACGTTCCGTTAAGAGACCACCATTGCCACCGGACTTGCACACTGCCCTGTACAATCAGCCACGGATGAGGTGGTCAGTATCTCAAAGAGCGAGAGCACGGTAGACCAGAACGTTATTTTCTCTTCTTAAAGATGAGGAACGTCATGACCTGAGACGTCACAAGCTACCACACAGGGAACCATCAGCACATCTCAGCCTCAACCAGGAGGGCACATTGGTGCTGAGCACTTAATTAAGGCTTCACAGCTATTTAGTCCGCAATTTCTCTGTTCCAGATTTTGCAAGGTAGACACCAACACCCTTGGCTCACAAAAGTATCTGCTCAACTACGTGTTTACTGGAACCAGTAGTGGACAGCTGTGAAATGCCCAAACACAGTGACAGGCTCTGCAACCTCTCCTTCCACATTTACCTTCTCATACATTCCCCTCTAACATCAAAACACCTACTACCGTGACTTTCTATCTGCCTGTGACCATTCCTTCTTTACACTTCAACATTTTAATTAAAAAGCAATAAAACACTTTAATTTGAGGTTTGTACGTAAAAATACAAGTAAAAATGGCCTGACCACTGGGCAAATACTATTGAAATCTGAGCTGAAAGGCAGTTAGAGTAACTTTAACCACCTGAGAAATGCAATAATCACCCTGAAATGCACAGCCTGGAGTGTTTTATTGCCATTATAAACTGCAATTTATACATTAAAATAAAGAAAACAGTCAGACCCATCCATTTATGAGCTATAATAAATATGGTTATGACATCACTGACAACCAGTCACAAACTTCCAAACACATCCAGAGCTCTAAAGCAATTTCACGATTACCTTTTAAATCTGTTTTCCATCAGCCCATGTGTATTTCTTGGGTGTGCACACAGGCCTGGATCAGCAGCAGTGTCTTCATGGGTACAAAGGTGTCCTGCCTTCTACAAGCTTTTGGCCTGACTTTGTCTTTCATGTCTCTTGCACCCATCCATCCCCTCACTGCACTCACCATCCTCCATTTTCCTCATTACACCCACACAAAACCAAAACCAATCCCAAATAATAAAAAAAAAAATCTCACTGTTAGAGAATTTCTTATTTCTTTTTTTTTTTTTTTTTGCAACTCTCAAAACATCACCTTAACAGAATTTTGGGAAAAGGCTGCTTTGGAGAAACATCTAAACTGTCCATTAGGGCTCTCATGAAGTCCCTCTCTTTGAGAGACAAGCATTCCTCAACTATTTATGCTAAGTGATTGCACACCAGAAGAGTTAGCCATTGCATGCAGCCTTGAATACAGCTGCCAAATTGCTTTTGCTAAATTTCTCCTTCAAACATAGCCCCAACATTTGTTCTTTCCACTGTTGCAAGTTTCTTGGGGGAGGAGACTTTCTAAAATGAATAAATTGTACCTCAGGGAACAGCTCTTCTCTAAGAACAAACTAACAGGATAAGCCTATAATAGAAATATAAATCAACCGCAAAACTTTTTTTTTATTTCTTTCTTTCTTGAGAGTGTTTTTCTCTCAGAACTAGCAATGCAACCATTTCCTTCTTTACCGCTCAGCCCTTTTCCTGATGAAACCTGTCCTGGTCGCTCTGCCTTCCAGCTGCCAACGCGTTTGTCACACGCGCTGTGGCTTCTTCAGGATCAAAGATCTTTGACTTCATCCTCAGGCTCCGATAACCTGGGGCTAAGCTGGAGAAGAGGAGCCGCGGTAGCAGTTGCATGGGCCTGGTCCAGCAGCGGCTGCCAAACACGATGGCCCCCTACAAGGAGGACAACAGCTGAAGAGGTTCAGATCAGACGGAACTGGCTGTGCTAAAGCCGAGAGGAGCCGGGAGTCACGGGGCGAGGAGCAGCCATCAGTTTGGTGTCACGCTGCGTGCAAGACAGGCTGGAGCAAAGCACCAGGGTGACCTGGCTGATTCACCATCGCAAGCAAAGGCTAAATACACCAAGCGAGGGAAGGAAGGAGCGCACATCATGCTGGAGAAGACACAGCCTTTGATATGCCTAGTTAAACACAAGGTCTTGTAAGATTTAACGGTACTGACCCTGTTATTTTGCATTTTAACCCTCACACTCAATGCATCGTATTCCCCTTCTGTTCCTGTCTTCACAGCCCAGTAGTGTTTGCTTTTCGTCTCCCTACATTTTCCCTTAGATCAGCCCAGCTTTTTTGCAGAAGGTATTCCTAATTTTCGCTCTGCTCAGGAGGATGTCATCTCATCAGGGACTGCTCTTCAAATCCTCCACCTTCTCTCGCCAGGCATCCATCTCAGCTCTTAGTGGAAACTTCTGGCACAAAAGTACTGGACACTGCTCAAGCAGGCAAAACACTGCAAGTACCTTGTGACCAGCAAAGGTAGGGTAGCACGGGTAGTGTAATAGGAGAAAAAGAGTCAGATGAGATAAAGCCCTTTCATAGGCCTTTACAGAAATTATCTCTGAAGACACACTATGGTTATTGGCACACAGAAGACTTTAGCAGTTCCCAAGACTCCAGATACTTGTATTTACAACGTCCCCCTGAAGTAGATGAAGAGAGTACTATTTTTACCACTTTGAGGAAGTCAAAATAGGAAAAACAAGTATATTGTGTGATTTTTCCATGGTTGTAGAAACCATGACACAATGGCAACTATGTCAAACAATATTCAGGTGACTTATTCTAGTCTGCACTGCCTATGTTTACACTTCAGAGCAGTCCATCAACAGCAAGATGTGCTTCTGGTCTTCTCTCTTCCTCTTTCAAATCAGTATGGATGCTTTATTTGTTCTTGAGCACAGAATGTTTGTTAATACCAGAAATATGAGATCCAAGACTTTAACCTTGAATTTGAGACTTAAAAGAAAAAAGCAAAGACCTCTTAAACAGTATTTTAAAGTAAGCCAGTAGGGTGAGTGAAGTCCAGATCTATCATGCTTCTAGCCTTCAATATATCACATTATTCTCTTTGTAACAACTAGAAAGGAAATAAATGCGAGTATAACAGACGAAGTCACACTTCAGACAAAGATGAAATCGGGTACCTACATAAGAAGAAATCTACTGGATCAACCTCAGATGGTAGAAAAGGTTATTTGTCTTCACCACTGGAATATCACCTCTTCCATTCAGCCAGGTTCACCTAGATGTCTGAACCAAAGCTGAGGTTACAACTTTTGTCTCTGTGACTTCATCTGCCCACCAATACAGGACTTCATCTCTCTTGTCGATATCTGCAGTTTCACATAACCTTGAGCATTATTGGCAAATGTGCATTTCATTCCACTAATGTTTTGTTTTCAACCAAGGAAGACACCAGCCAATTATCCGTCTATGCTGGGAAGCTCCTCTTAGTTGTATTTTTTTTTTTAAAAAAAAAAAAAGAGGGAGGAAGGGGATGAAATTGCTCCTTCTTTCAAGCTGCAATTCTTGCTACAGCACATACAGAGATACACAGTTCTTCTTCGGTACCATCCTGCACTGCATCAGGTCAGTAATATCCCAAGAAAGCCTTCACAGCTTGACAGCAAGCACAGTAGCAGGCCTAAAATTTTGTCATGAAAATTGTTTTCTTGACCACAGAGGGGACCTGGGGCAGGTCCATTAGGAGGGTCCCAGCAGACCAGTGGTCAGCACAGGAAGATCACCAGATGTTGACCTCTTCAAATCTCTTCATGGCACTGGTTTTCACTGGTTGTGTAAAAGTAGGCCAGGCACTAAGGAAGCTTTCTCTCTCATTTTGAATGTATGTTAATATTTGAAAGGGTCCATTCTGGATAACTCTAGTGGATTTGGATGGCACACTGCTGTTGGGGGACAGGAGAGATAAGCAAGTCATTAAAAGTAATCAACAGTGGCGGTTAGTAAAATGCTACTGGGAAGATGCTGGGAAGAAAGGAAGACGGAGATGATTTCTCATTTAAAATAAAGTTTTCTCCAGCTTCATCATGCATTAAACCCAGGAATGAAATGCATTTTTAAAATGTAAGCCGGTTAATATCTCACCTTGTGTTCACAACTGAGCAAAGGCAGATAGGGGACAAGCCAGGGGAAGAGTTACTCTTAATCTGGCGTAATGCATGCACATGGACACACATTCCCACCCAATGCTTCTCAACCTTGTTTGTCATCTCAGCGCTCCCAGAGAAAGAAGTCGCTTCTATAGTTTGAATTTTAAGAAAATTTGTAACACACGGTAAAAATTTCGTGAGTGATTAGAACAATAGGTGTGTGCGTGTGTCTATCAAGTATATATGTTCTTCCAGAACAAGCAATCTTATTTTATAAACTGGAAATTTACTTTATGGGCTTTTCAGCATCAGCACATACAAATTCTTCACCAATGCAGAATAGTTTTTCTCACTTTCATCAGAAAATCATCTCTTACTGTATAAAAACCTCAAACCCTCTTTAGTGCTCCTTATTAATATTTTTAATAATTTACAATGTTTATCAGTTTAAAGTATTCTACATATCTAATTATTTGCAGACTTTCACTTACACATTGCTAATGGGAAAAAGATCTTGCCTCATTTGTTTTTATTTGGGAAAAGCATTAAGTTACAACAAATGCAGAGCATGGTCTAAAATTCCGAATATTTGACCATTTCATGATAGCCAACTCATGGAGAAGGGATTACTGTGTCTCAAAGCCCTGAGACACTGTTCCTCTCGATATTTGATAGGTGTTATTTGCTATTTGAACCAAATGTTCCATCACTGTAGTGCTCTTGTTCTTTGATTAGACCATCTAAGCTGTATAAGCAGGTGGCTACTCTGATTAATTCGCTTTGGCTTTGCTTTTCTCTGAGGGACAGTAGAAATACTTTAGTTGGCGGGAACAATAGGCTATAAGAGGGTGGAAATCAGGCCAGCAGAATGATAAAGAGTTTAAACCTTTGCTTCTGCACAGGAGCAAGCACTGTGTATGGCTCAGTACATGGAGCAACAGGTTAATACCTCCAGCCTTAGTAACTGGGGCAATAAAACAGTGAAAGCAAAATGTACTTTGAATTCAAGCATCTCTTTTTGTGTTCTCTAGTAAAAATGAATCCGTACGATTGTAAACCGAGCCTTAATCCTGCAAGGACATATTTATATGCTTAGCTGTATCCTAGTTGAGCAACACCATTTTCATCAATAGGATTCATCGTGGGACTACTTACAGACATTAACACTAATTAAACACAAACATAAAACCCTTTGCAGGATAGAGACCTAAATGACTTCAATTTCCACTAAAAATTATTTTAATTTCATAATTAAAGCAAATTTTTGCTACTGGCATGGTATCTGATCTTCACTTAAATATATGGAGATAAAACTCTGTTAGCGTAAGAGGCTTTCAGAAAACCAATAAGAACAGTGAAAATATCTGCATTTGAATTTCTAGGTAAGATTTGTTTTCTGAGTTGTTCTCATTTTTAATTCTTTGCCATACTTCATTATTACCATGACTCCACTCCTAACCATATATGCAGTCTGACTATGATTTTTATTGGATTTATGTCTTATGGTCTTGCTAGCGACCTATTATAATACCCATTTGAGTGCCACTAAGGTACCTCTTGGACCCGCCTCTTTGCATAGCAATTGGGTTTCTTTTAGTATACTGCATGTTTCCCCCGGTTCTTTCACGTTCCCCAAGACCCTGCCCAAAGCTTGTTCTATCACTCCCTGATAAATCCTGTTGGGTTCGGTACATACTGCCGTGCTTCATAGAGCCCACTTGATCCCCTCAACCCCTAAAAATAAGGTGGGCTCACTGCCAACTTCACAGCATCCAACAAAGACATGTGCATATTAAAGCCTTCCAAACGTCAAAAATTTGAATGTTATAGTCCATGTAAATTCTCTTACCCTAACCAAATTTTACCTTGCATACTGCAAGCTCATCGTAATTAACATCTCTACAAAGAGAGACAATGTTATTTATTGAAGCAAAGTTGAGTTCTGCTGTCCATCACATATATTATATTTATCATAGGCAGACCCAGAGCCTCTTCTGGAAAGTTACCGGTTTTAGGCCAAGACCTACAACTGCTGAAAAGACAAGAAAAAGAGATAAAAGGAGCAAATATTACAGGCACACCATGATATTCCTATGGAGCCTCCCATAAAGGAAAAAATTCTGTACAAGGATGTTAATAAGTGCAGGTATTGTGTCTTTTCTGAAGTCAAAACCACGTACATCAAGATTGAAAAGTGAATATCAGTCTTCTGCGGTTTAAAAATCCAAGAATCACTTAGCCAGCTATTTCCTCCGCACTGTCAACCACAGCACAGAAACACATCTTAGGACTGAGGCAATTATACAACCAACAACATTAATGTGGGTTTGGGGTTTTTTTTTGGGGGGGAAGAACTAGTAATCCCCTTTCTAAAAACATACTGCAGGGCTCAATAGCAAAAGCCCTTCTGAGATAATAACGTGTTCCAGATCATTAGTGTAAAGGACTTTATTTTTAATATATTTTTTCCCTCAGAATACATGCACTTTAAACTTCTCATGGGCCTTTTCCAAGTACTTTTCTAAAATGACATCAGCAAGCCAAAGCAAAAAACTCGATACATCAGCTTAGACCCAACAAAAAATTACTACTGTTTATACTAACGAAACGGCTAGGAAGTTTAACCATAACCACAGCCACGGGTGCCATGGTGAGCTGGAAGGAGCTTGGGGAGCCCAAATGCAACACGGCTCTAAGCGGGGACAACGTGGGCTTGGTCCTTGGTGCCATCGCAGCCCCACCACCACTGGACTCAGCACGGGAACAGCAAGGAGCCGAGTGTGGGCTATTTCTGATTTGAATGCTATTTGTACTACTGGAGTCCTATTTTGAGTATTTTAAGTTCTATTTTGAGATTTTTGAATACTCTTTTGACTCTACTGTACACATAATCCGGGAATATCAGGAAATAAGACATTAACCAAAATATCTCTTCAAAGAGGGTTTTTTTTAGCCTCCTTTCTGAAGCTGGATTGAGATGACGGCAGGACTCCCCCTGCCATACCCTTCCACAAGACCACCTCTGCAGCACTGCCAGCACAGGGCTCTGAAGCCTTTGAGGCAGTCCGCAAAATATGAGATTTGCTCAAAAATACTTTTTTTTTTTTTATCAAAAGTAATTGAGAGAGTGGGAACATTTGCTTGCTCTTCGTTATGAATGTGCTTCATATATTTCTTTAAATCTCTCCACGTGGGGAATCCACCAGGAGAAATACATTTTTATACTTTAAAAATGAGGAGAACTGAAAATTTTGTCCCACTGAGACTTAAAGGAAAAGAGGAGCATCGCTGTACTTACTGAAGCTAACAACTTTGTCTTCTTCCTGCGAATTCCCAAAAAAAGAAGGAAAGTCCAGGAGGACCTTTTGACCTAGAGACAGTGGAAGGGATGTAACCTGCCCATCATGTCTGAATTTGAACTTTTTAAGGCATAATCACGCGTTGATTTTCTGCAGTAATAAATGGTATAGGACAGTTCCTTTTTTTTTTTCTCTGTGCTTAATATTTCTGCATCATTGGAGGGCTCCTCTTTGACTTGGCAGCCCTACTATGGCATCAAATTATACTGCCCAGTTTACATTTCCAAAATTGAAACAGTTTTCCACAAAAAAAAACCCCTGTATTCAGCAGCAAAAGTCTGCAAACAGCATTCTTATAGTAACACACAGTAGCACATTTCAAGCCAACTAAACTTAGGGGGGTCCTCCTCTATGTTTACAGCATGCTTCAAATAGTTTTCTAAGAGCTCAGAAAGTAAGCAGCAGGCATGGTTGATTTATTGAAAATTTACCCTTTTAAATCTAAGAGTTAATGGTTGTATTTTATGTCATTGATAGTCCATGTGTGATGCATATATTAATAGACAAAATTACCAATATTAAGGCACAAGAGGTGCCTTAGTAGAAAGTATAAAAAGTATTCACTGGCAAAATAAAAGCAATAATGGAAATCCTTCTACTAATTCTAAGCTGCTGCTTTTCTCTAAAAGACAAGAAAAAAGTGTCCAAAACTTTCTTGAAGATGTCAATACAGTCATTCAAAACTCCTTGTTCTGCCCCTGGCCAGCACAGCACATCTTTGAGTCGGTATCTCATAACACCTTGCTGATGTTCTCCCCTCTTGAACTACTGGAAAGCCAGCAAACAAAAGGAAAAGCCAACCTGAAAAGCCCTGCAGGTGCCTACCTTGGGCTGAAGGGATTGCAGATTCATGTTGTCACTCACAGTTCATTCTTGTGTCCCCAGCTGCTCACGTACCACCGTACACATGTGCCGGTAGCAGCACATTTGGTGGCAACATAAGACCCCATTAGGTAGAACCTTCAGTCTTTGCTTTTGCAAATGTCCAGGAACCCTGCCCTCAGTCTGAACCCAGCAACCTAGATGCCTTCATGAAGCAAAGCTTTTTTAAAACGTCTATTTGTATGCTTACAAAATAAACATAAAATGATGACAAGGCTGAGGAATAACGTGCTTTACCAAATAAAGCTTTCAAGAAAAGGCCAGGTTTTCACCAAGCACCCACATGTTGGCTGTAGACTCATCACTGAGGTAGCTCGTGGAAGCTGCACCTTCTCAACTCATGTAAGAGCTGGTCAACTTTGATTGCTCAGAGTTGTTTTGACAAACCAAGATCAAATAAGAAACAGAGGACATGTGCGTACCATACACTGCTAAAATTTTCTAAAATCTTAGGGGCGTCTTCCCACCTACAACTCACAACAATTTTTCATCACATTAGCAGTCCATCCAGAGTTAGAAAAATTACTATATATAGCTACTCTTATTAGGGAATGTGCAACACTTTCTCATGTAATAGCTTTGAAATAAAATATCCTTTTAAACACTAAACAAACATATTTTCTGGTCTTTTACATCAAAATAACCATTCCTTAGTCATGACATAAACATGACGGCCCTCAAACAGAAAGATGAGGAGAGCAACAGCAATACATGTGTAAAGGAAGTTATTCTTGGAAGATAATTTTTACTTGGGGAAGGAGAAAAAGGTCCAACTGAAGTAAACAATTTAGTTCATAATCATCAACACAGGGACACTTTGCACAGACGTTTCCTTTCATAGGTCACTACAATCACTGGATTAGAATTGGTTAGAGGGTTTCAAACTGAAAATAGTAAATGACAAATACTACTGGAAGTAGTAACCTCAAGCAAAATACAGCCAGCTCAGGCAAAATTTAGATCGCATTATGCTGAATCTACTCCTACCTTTCCTATAATTCCAGATCCGGTTTGCACACGTACAGCCAACTGTAACAGAGCATAAGATTTATTGAAGAATTCATCTGTTAGGAATTGATTTAGCTTGTGGAATTTCTACAAGAAAAAACCAACCAAACAAACTAAAGAATGCTTGTTAGGTCAAAGTTTTTTTGTTTTCTGGGATTTTTTAATCATCCTCTGCATAGCTTTGACACTAGATAATACAATGTAATGCACCAATACACTATAACAAATTTTCTCTGCTTTAAATATCACTCTCATTCATACTGTGATTCAATTTAAAGAATCATTCAAAGATAAATCTAAATAAATAACAAGCTAGCTTTCAGGCAAACAAATGAATTTGCATTGTTTTATATTCATCATAAATATTTCACTTAATTACTGAGGTACTATGTTCAGAAATACAAAACAACATTATAAATTTATTAGCACTGTCCCTGCTGATTTTACAGAAGTTCTGTGGAATGTAAAAGCCAAAAGTAGAAACAGGCTCAAGAGCATAACCAAAAGAGCAGAGGCTGCATTCAAATGCTAAACTGGATTGACACACTCTGGTTCCCTCTGTATATTTACCCCAACTAAAGCTTCCTGTCTTGCATCAGGTGTTATCCTATTTATTCTCCAAACCCAAGGTCAACTCAACCCCTTTTCCTTCTGTTGACTTCCAAAAGCTAAACATCTGAAATCGGGCTCGTTCAAGTATTATCTTAAAAACTATCACAGGAGTTCTTTTTCCCCTCATTGTAAAATTGTGAAAACGTAAAAAGGATGTAACGGCATTTTTTCAAAGGTTTAGCAAGGTCAACTATGCGAAGGAAAAATAAAAAGCGCTACCAAAACATAAAAGCTACAATACATAGCATTTATCATTTAAGTTCTTTTAATGGCTTTAAAGGCCATGAAAAATATTTTTAAAATGTAAATATGTGGGTCGTTCAGAAGAAGTTATCCTTCTTTGTAAACCACAGCATCACTGGCGATTTATAATTTTCAGAAAATCCTAATCCCACAGGAAACATAAGAGTTCCTCTTTATTTTTAACCTAATGCTGGATCTAACATGGAATGCAGTTTTCATTATTAGAAAAAATTCTATTATTTTTATTTGCTTATCATAAATTAAGATAAAATCTGAAAGAGTGTGAGTAAGAAACCGTTTTAAAAAAAACAGATTATTTATTTTCTCTTTACCTTTGAAACAACTTCAGATGTAAATAAAATTGTGTGTATCACATTTCCCTAGGGATTAAGTACTCTTACTGTTCAAATGTCATTAATTACCCTTAATGCCGTTATGAACTATTTGGAGATTATCATTATTAAACTGTTAGAGTATTTCTTAATTCCTCACCAGAAAGCCGCAGAGTAACTAGCTGAGCCTATCCTCCCCCTCTTTTGTTGAAATAACAATAGCCTGGAGGAATTGTGTCTGAAAAGAAAAAGTCAAGAAACAGCAATAAAAAATATTTTCGTTTGACTAAACGAGCAGCAGAGAGAAGAGTTTGGGTTTAAACCATATGCTGTCCCTTAAGCAGAGTATCTGGGGCTGATGCCACCCCATTCGAGGGGCTGGGTTTCCCCCAGTAACTGGGGAAGCAGCATAAATCCCTCTAATGCACGTCTCTGATCTGCAGCCCGCCTGTTTTGGCAATACTGGAAAATGTCTAATAAATCCCCCTCCCAAATAAGAGTGTCCCCTGTTTGTAGCCACAAAGGATGAGAAGGCAGAGAGACCCGATGTGTGCACACGCGTGTGTTTGTGTGCCCAAATCTGTGAGCAGCCACCACGGTGGGACAAGAACACGCCTGACACACAGCTCTTTTTCCCCTATATGCACGCTGAAGCCATGGGACAAGGCTTAGAGAGGCAGCTATTTTCAGCAGTGACTGAATTTTAAAGCAGCTAATATAGAGACTAAAAAAAAAACCCCCAAATTAAAAAAATATTTTAAAAAAAGTTGCATGGAGCAAGCCTGCAGAACAAGTGAATGTTCAGGTCCTCACTGACATCTGAAAAGTTAAATTTTAGGGTCCCTACGGATGTTTCACTGCCATAATATATATATATATATTCACGAGAATGGAATGTAGATAGTGTATATACTGGATGTGGTATCGATATATTTCATACTTAAAAATTCAATCTGTGTACATTTTTGTCATAGCCTCATCCCCCTTTTACAGAAAAAAAAAAAAAACTAAACCAATGAGGATTGTAGCATAGTTGTTATTTAAATTGTGTCACTTGGCTCTTTCTCTGAGTAACCGTTGGGCTGGGAGGACGAGTTTGCTCCACCACAGAGGCCACGTGTTCCTACTACAGTTCGGATACTCATCTCCTCTTCCAAGATAAATCACAGTGTTTGGATTCGTATTTTGAAGCCTATATTTTACTTCGTTACTATTATTCAGCTCGTATTTTTCATCCAGATACACACCAGGACTTTTACACTTAGATGCTTAAAAACTAAGCTAATAAATTTGGCTACAGGTAAATTTGATCACAATTCTCAAACAGAAAAAAAACCCTGAAACTTTTTAATGTTCAGCTAAACTTTAAAACTAGAATTTTTTTAATGTCTGCCTGCAAAGATAAGAGTGTTTACTCACCTCTGATACTGAAAAACAAGTTGTAAACTTAAAGGCAGACATTAAAACACACACTCCCTTACCTTTGGCTTACACATTAGATTAACTGCTCTGTGTTTTTCTGAGTGTAATTTTTTTAAGCAAAGGACTAAGGGGAATTCTCCAAGAAGACAAGCAGAAGGACCTCAGGTTGTCCTGCTTTCTTGGTTTGCATTTCTAGCTCTGTTCCAGAGGAGTTCCCAGTCCATGCCTGGAACAGAGTGAGTCAAACCTGGCGTTTTAACAGGACAGGAGAGCTGGAAGTTGAAGCTTCCAGTCGCCAGCTCCATGAGTTACCCCCAAATCAGCCAGAAGGGTTATATCCTGGGGAGCATCTCTGCTAACAGAGAGGGAGGGGGACACCAGAAAAAGGATGGTTGAAAAGCTGCGCAGGGTTTAAAGTGGCAAAAGAGCCCCAGAAGAGCCACCACCAGGAGTAGCAGTAACGAGATGGCGTGGTCTGGGAGGGGAGAGATGGGAACTAGCTTTTCTCCGTCCCTTTCCCAGATGATTTCCACACATTGCAGAGGCCGCGGCTCCCTCGCAGAGCTCCGCTGAAAGGTAGCGCAGCGCTCAGGATCTGTTACCAGTTATTCCAGCGAGGAATGTCTGGCTTTTTATGGTTATTTTAATTGGTGACAGTACTCACTGCTTAACATACTCAATCTGGCACTGATGTTCTCCCTCCCATGTCCTGCTCCATCCTGAAGGCTCATCCTGTCTCACGGCTGCTTTCTCGCCCTCGGCAGGAGCTGCTGCCCCGTTACTGTCCTTGCTCCGGCATTATCTGCTCTGGTCTGTGTAACACCAATCCGGGGCGAGCGCTGGCATACTTCATCGGAGATTAATACTTATGCCGCCTGTCCAGAGAGCATGGGAAGTTGATAAGTGAAACAAGCTTTAAAGCAAAACTGGATTCAACCCCCTTTTTTATTATTTTGTTCAAAGCAGTAACTAGCAGTTCAGCTTGTTCTTCCGCGCATAAAATAGATTTTGTATCTGTGAAAAAACGTAGCTGCCAGACATCTAGGGCTGACAAGAGACACCAAGCTACACACCTTTCCATATTATTTCTTCTAAACATACCAGAGAATTTTACTACCAATAATGATCTTTAATTACCTTCTAGAAGGTAATTATCATTATGCTTTTACAAGCGAGACAAGGTGACTTAAGTGTCTTGCCAAAGGACACACAGAATAAGGGTAGTAATAAAGTCAACGTCTCTTGCCCAGTGACTTAAACACAGCTCTTCCAGTCTACTGGGCAATGAAAGCCTCAGTAGGTTTCAGATCCAGGACTGGCTCCCTTCATTGCACACAGGCCATGTAAAACAAAGCCTAGGTGGTTCACCTTCTTCCTCCCTCATTTTGCTGGAGAGTCAGGAGCTAAGATGACTGGTGCTCACCACAGGACCCATCTTGCCCCTCTCCATGCTGTAGATGGGAGAATAACTGTGTGTTAGCGAAGATAAGCAACCTCTTTCATTTAAACTTAGAGAAGAGGAAGGTCAGCTCAGCAGCTACCTCTTTCCATCCTCCTTTATTGCCCATCCCTCACAGCAATCTCCTCGCGTTGCTCCCACATTGGACCATCTCCATGGTCCACTTCCCACCCCTTTCCCACAAGCAGCAGAGTTAATCAGCCATCCTAGCACACTGGATGGAAAAAAGTCCTTATTATTTCTTTCCCAGATTAAACATAAAGACATGACAAGCCAAGAAACACTACCTGGGGGAGGAGATAACATGCTGCCTATCATCCAACCAGTGGTATCACAGGGCAGCAGTCGCTGGAAGAGCAGTGGGAGGCTGAAGATGGGAACCACCATCTCTCCCAGCTTGGGTCCTTCAAGATACCATGGCTCACAGCTCTCGCTTTCCCTGCTTTACGCTGCTCCAAATCAGCCCACGTGTTATGCTTTGTTGGAGCTTGGTAGGCTGCTAACCCCCAGCGTAGGTCATGGAGAAAGGACTTTCCTTTCATCCCTGCAGGCAGCCTTCCGCAAAAAGGCCAGGGAATAATCACAGGACAGTAGTGACTCACTGTTTCTGTCAGCGGAAAGAATCTCTGCTGCCCAGTGCTCCCCTTCTCCCACCTGGCATCACCACCAAAACCACCGCACCGACGAACAAGGAGGTTGCGCAAGGCTGTGAGGTCGGAATATTAGCTTACAAAAGTCAGGAATGGTTGGAAAGGGCTGCCAGCTAGGCTGCATCGGCTTCCCTGGCCTGCTAGGAAAAACAGGTCAAGGTTTTCCAAGGTGACCGTCAATTTTGTATATCCAACTTCACGCATGTTTATAAAAAAAAAAGGGGGGAAAAAATTATTTTGGAAAACCCACTAAATATCTATCATATAGATATGAAAAAAGGGGGGAAAAAAACAAAAGGGAGTCAGACAGCTGTATCTTTCAAAGTCCTTGAGTTGAGCACCCCAGAAGAAACAAATTACCTTGAGCTATAAGCCCCTGGGGGAAAAAA
>VXBO01001763.1:138717-153077 GCA_013400135.1 Rhinoptilus africanus | reverse complement strand
AAAAAAAAAAAGAGAGAGATTTGAATCTCTCCTATTTCTGATCTTTCCAGGCCCTTTTATAATATTAATCTATTCTGAGCAGTGTTTGACACTTCCTTCCCACCCGCCCCCATTAGAAGTCGGCTGTGGATTGCCTCCTCGTGCTCCTTCTTCTCCAGCCTTAAGGTACACATTACGATTCTATTCTTATCCAGAGCGCGATAGCATCAAACGAGGGAAGCAGTCGGAGGACGGCGGGCAGGCGTCTTGCTAAGCTCCACGCCTGAAGAAATGCACACCTTTTGTTTACGGCTAGCAGGATGAAAGCCAAGCGGTGGAGCCGGACACAAATCTGTCAGCCCTTGGGAAAACACCACTGCTGAAGCCGCTAACGACACACCTCCTCAGCGCTGCCTACCGCAAACACATCAAACAAGTCCTTCATTGACTATGCTGGCTTGAAGTTCAAGATATCTACCCTTACCTTAATAAACCAGGCCTACGATACTGAAAAATCCCCGTATAAAGCTTTGGGGTTCAGGTTCACCGCTCAGACTCCTCTGGCACTCAGCTTCATTCTGCAGACAAAATTGGATCAAAATTAGACCTAACTTCAAAATCAATTTAAATCCTCCCCCACGCTCTTTTGTTAAAATATATGCCATATATTTAAGGGATTAGAACCAAAACACACACATTTCTTCCTCGTGGTGAGCCCATGGCTAAGAAGAGCATTTCCCTGTGGGCTCAGGTGCCACGGGGTGACCATGCCATCACACAGCACAGCCCCGATGGCTTTGATTTTTACATCTGCTTGATTTCAGCAGAGTTTCTATTAGTATTGTTGGGTTCAGGAAAGGAAAGAAGAAAAGAGAAACCAGAAGAAGCATGGAGAAAATTAAATAGCAAAGAGACATGGGCAGAAAAAAAAGGGTGAGCACGGTAAGCTCTACCCATCCTCTCCACGTCCTCCTCTACTCCTACCCCTTTTCTCTCTCTAGAGGAAATGTGGCAGCCTTACTGGCAGGCAGGGCTGGAAGCAAGCCTCAGCCCTCTCTGGCTTCTCAGCTAACTACCTGCATAGAACAAAGCAAGGAAAAAACAAGGAAGGAGGTGAACTGTGGGCTGGGGAAGGAAAAAGGAATGAGGAAGGAGCTCGGCACCGCCTGAAGGCACCCAGGATGTAAATAAAAGGAGGTTCAAGGGAACCACTTTTCACTGCACCTCCATCAGGGGTGAATCCCCACCATGAATCATAGGATAGTTGGGGTTGGAAGGGACTGTTAAAGGCCATCTAGTCCAACATCCCTACCAAAGGCAGGGACATCTTCAACCAGATCAGGTTGCTCACAGCCCCATCCAACTTGACTTTGAATGTTTCCAGGGATGCAACATCTACCACCTCTCTGGGCAACCTGGGTCCCATCACCTTCGCTGTAAAAACTTTCTTCCTTATATCTAAATCTTCCCTCTTTTAGGTTACATCCATAACACCTTGTTCTAGCACTACCAAACCTTACTAAAAAGTTTGTTCCCCATCTTTCCTATAGGCTCCCTTTAGGTGCTGGAAGGCCATAATAAAGTCTCCCTACAGCCTTCACTTCTCCAGGCTGAACAAGTCCAACTTGAAGACCTTGCCCAAATCCCTTCCCCGCTGCCATGGACCAAGGAGGTCAGTTGTGCCCCCACTGCAGCCACGACAGCTGGGGAAGTAGGGAGAGGCTAGTGGGACCAAAGTCCTCCAAGACTTCTAGCTGGAAGGAAAAGCAGTAACCTCACTAACCCAGGGAGGTGCTGGCTAGAGTCAACTTCTCAGTTCATGGAAGCAACCTGGATGAACACTTAGCTATCACGGCAGCCTCAGTCCTGCCGCTTGTGTGGGTGTTCGCCTGAGCGATCGCTGCACTGACACACTATGCATCTTGCTAGAAACCAACAGGATTCATTAGGAGGGCATGCGGCTGGGTGCCGTACGTCCACATAGAGAAAACGCCATCACATTGGGTTTCTTCAGAGCAGGGTATTCATCTGGCTGGAACAACAGAAAACCTCAGTATTGAAACCAAAGGGAAAAAAGAAAAAAAAAACCCAAGAAGTCAGAGGTGACAAAATTGGTCCCGTTTAACACATTTTTTTTTCATCAATTTCTGTGTTGTCTTAGAAATGCAAGCAGTTGTTTTGGACATGAGACCAAGCAGAACGCAGTGTTGATGCTCTCAGCCATTAGTTTATAAATTGAATAAGATAGATGTGTTCATTCATATGAACTAATGTAGTTTTTCTTATGAAGGTTTCATATTATACAAATCCATTAGCATATTTACAAATTAATCTTCCCTTAGGAAGAAAAAAGATCAAAGATTTACAGAAGGAAGTGCTTTATTACTTTTAAACTGCCTTTTTTTTTTTTTTAAGAAAGAGAAAAAGAAATGAAGGGAAATTATGTTGGACCATAAATGTTTCTTTATGACTACTGTACAGTAGCTTTGTGGGAGATTTAAATTTACTAAAGGGCAAGGGGGACTTTAAGCCATCTATATGAGTTCAGTATTAAAAATATATATACATGACAGGTGCCCATATAAGTTCATGCAGTACAAAATATTCCATAAATGAGCTCATTTATCTGAGTAATTTAAAAAGAGCTTCTGCACAAGGGGAGATATTTAGTATGAATTATGGTCCGTTTACCTTTCATAAGTTTTTTCATCACTTCCCATACCTCCTTTGGTGCTACTGAAAATATGTGTAGTTATCGAGCGTTATATTCAACCTTGCTATTCCCTATTCCCAGGAAAGCTCTACTGGTGAAGTGACTCCATGTTCTCTTCCAGATATGCAATTTGTAAAGCCCTGCATGCACGGTTATTTCTTCTTCATAGACACCAGATAAAACAAGATCAGGCTAAGAAATCTTATCTAAGCAAATAGTTTGAATAATAAAGAGTATTGCAGGTAAAGAAAAAAATCTGTAGGTTTGCCTTCATCATTTAGATTGGACTCTGTAAAAAAAATCCTCTTTATATTTTCAGAATGACTTTGTACTGTGGTTGAAAATACGGAGTAGTAGAGCAGCAAGGAAATGAAATGAGATGCAAACCTTTAATGATTTATTAATAACCACTTTCTGAGACATTTCTACTAAAGAGAAATCAGAACACTAAATACATTAAGATCTTCAGAGGAAAAAAAAAGGAACTATTGGAAAGTTATAAAAATAATGGAAAATTTCCAAGGGAAAAAACCACCTGACAACCAAAGTCCATTTTAGGTGGAGCTGCTCCTGCCTTGGGACAGGAGCTGGGACTAGATGACCTCTGAAACCCCTCCCAGACATAAGATTTGTCGTTCTGTGATGAAGTCTTTGAAGATCTTTTGCAACATGTACCATTATTATTTTACTTTTTAATACTTTAGGATACATTCCAAAGGAAAACCTTGAGGTTATTACAAAGACTAAAGTTAAATCATCATTCATCAACAGAATAATTCTCATTGTCTCATGATCACTGCGCTCACTCAAGTATAACTTTTTTTTTCACTCATTGGAGCTTCCTGAAAAATTGATGTTACAGTGAAAACGACCAGTACCTGGAAAATCGCCACCTCTCCCTTTACTACTGCCTCCTCTTCACTACACCAGCAATGGATAAAGCCTTTTCACAGCAGGAGGATTGTGATTTTATTCTGCTGGACACAAAGAAGCCCTATAAAGGGAGGTCAGTGCCAGGCAGTAAATGATTCCACAGTATCTCGTACTAGGAGAGAAAGGGGTCCCCGGTAAACATGTTACCAAGACAGGAAAGTTTTAACGCTGTTCAAAAAGCTGTACGCTCACTCTTCAATCTTCTAGCCTGAAGCCTACACGGGAAACCAAACTGGACATGTTCTCCTCCCTAGCTCTCCTCTTCTGAAAAATCTTCTCCCCTTCCATACACACCCCACCTATCTTCAGCACGGACACGCACTTTGCGTAAGTTTTGAATGAAAAGATATTCTTCCTCTACTCTGGAGTTGAGTTTAATTGTAAAACACCTCCAAGCTCTCCTGTTCTCATCCAGGTGCATCTCCCTGAATAATCAGGCAATGTCATGTCTCTCTCTGCCCTTCCCCCTCAACTTTTCTGAATGTCAGAAGGAAACTCTCCAGAAGGTTTCTCTGGAGTAGTTAGGGGGAAATTCAGTGTCAATTTTTGTTTTCCTGCAGACATTGCATTTGGCTATCAGAGTGTTCACAGTTAGCAAACCATAACTCTTCAATGTCTCAGTCTACCCATTTGGGAAATCAATAAAAGATAAGACTACCCATGCTTCAGGGCTATGAGGGTTGGTGTCTGTTTCTAAAGTGCTTTGGAAACCTGCAAAGGTACAATGTTTTTATAATGGCCTCAATGCTTTGCAGTTCTATAGAATATTTTATTCCAAAACTTTAAGCTCTTTACAAGCAACAAAACCTAAATGTGACCTATGAGATATTTGTAAATAAACAGTTGTGTTCAGGGTAATGCTTAGTCCATCATATCTTAGATCAAAATACTGATATCAGATGCTGTAATTTGTCATTTGTATGATCTGCTAGTCCTGCTGAAGTCTATGAAAACTTTCTGCTGAAAAACATTATTGGCAAACCTATTCAGTAGAGTAACACTAATTAGCTTAGAGTAAGAGAGTTTTATATTACTTGAAATTTGGCTTACAAAAGGAGAATGACAAAGCAAAGAGACATGTTCTTGAGCCCACAGGAGAAGAGTCAATGGCTGAGGTTCAACTACAAAAAAAAAAAAGCATATATCACCAAAAAACCCTTAGGCCAATATCCTCCTCTCAAAGCAAGAAGCATTTAAGGTTAGCACCTTACACTTTCCAGGCGCTCAGCTCCTCAGCCATCACCACCTTGTTAGGGATACTGACTGCATCACAGATGCGAGAGGAAGTTTTGCCCCACAAGTTTTTCAGGTGAAGAAGTATGTCATCAATGAAGACGAATTACAAGTCATTAAAGTGGAGTGTATGCTGTGCATGCCTCTTAAATTCAATATAGGGAATTAAGAAGTCAAATGCCTGTGGCATTAAATATGAATGATGAATGTGAGAAATAAAATAAGTAGAAGAGAAATCTATGTGTTTCATTACACAAGGTAGCTGTGCCACTGGCACCTTTTGCTTTTGTATGAAAAAAAATGGTCTAAGATTAGAAAGCAAGGAAAACTCAAGGTTTTTTTAAGGAAATTCATGTCAAATCTTGGTGAAAATAAGAAATAAAGTATTTTCCAATTTAGATTCCTTTCTGATAATCTGAAAAGATAGTAGTGTATGATATTTTATGAACCAGGAATTGAGAGGAATAGCACACATCTCTTCTTCATAACGGGCTTCTAAAAGAACAGCTAGCATTTAAAAAAAAGAACACAAACTATAGAAAAAAAGAGAAATGTCAGAAGTGACACATTATCTCATTTTAAGGCATGCGTCTGACTCCTTCTTACAATATGAAGGATAAACAACATGAGCCACAAAGGCTTCTGTGTGTACCATAATGCACACGGCATGGGAAACCACTTCTCTGGCTCTCTGAAGGAAATGGCTTCTTTCATCTCCGATCAAGTTTCAGAGGTATTATTATTTATTTATTTGCACACGAAGGACTGGGAACCAAATTCACCTCATCATTTCATACAACAGATTGAAGAATACGTCTACTCAGCAGCTCCATTAAAACTAACTTTTAGAGTTATGTCCCCTGGAGAGTTAGAAGCTGTCTGCATCTGGGACATCTCTCTTATGGACATCTAACGTTAAGCAAAAGTCTATTAATTCTCTGGCCATGGTAGAACAAGCAACTGTACCCCAGAATAATGAGAGCTGAGAACAGCCAGGCAGCATCCATAGGCACTAAGAAAGAAAACAAAACAGATGGTTGGATTTTTTTTTTCAAGACACCAAAGATGGGGGGAGAAGAAAGTCTAAGAACTAATCACCCATCTCACCAGAGAGATCAAGGTAAAAAGGGAAGGATTGCTAGGGGACTATTAGAAAGATAAGAGTAGATCAGCGAGAGGGGAAAATTGTGTTTACTTGCCTATTTGAAGATTATGAGGTTGGTTCCAAGACAATGTGGTACACAGACAGTGAAATATCAATAAATTCTGGTCCATTTTATATTTCTTATGAATGTTTTTGGACACATAATGAAAACAACAACTGTATGGAGACCTGTAAAAGTGTTGGTTCCAACTGAGCAAATTTTGAAACTCTCTAATTGAAGTATAACTTTTTTTTGTTGTTGATAAAATTAGATTTGGTTGATTTTTAAGGATAAAGGCATGAATTATACATATGTATACACAGACATACACACATAAGTAAAGTCTATGGTGTATTTTGGCACACAGTATGTTTTCTGTCCCATATACTCTCCCCCAGATTTTTCTCAACTTATTTTCAGGCACCAAACACGAGATGTTTGCGTCACGTGGTTTCTTTTTCACTACATTGTTATGCGATAGATCACAAAGTGGATGGTGCGGATCGCATCCCAGTTAGCAGAACCGCTACGGAGGTGGAATCAACAGTTTGAGCAAGACACTCACCGATCATAGAGCATCCGACAACGGGAGTAAATGATACAAGGGGCTCCTTTACATCACTTGGTAGGTTCTGGTTTTGTGCAGGCACCTAGAAAGGACAGAATATTGCAATTAACCCCACAAACTCCAGGCTTCACACTTTTTTACAGGCACTGCATCCTTTTAAGGATTCAACACCTTTTTTTGAGATTTTTCATGTGCTTTGTTATGGGGACTGGATCACCGGACGTTTTCCTTCAGAAAACAGCCATTGTGGGAAAATCATGACTGTCAACAGCACTGTCCACCACATACAAAACGTGGTTGCTGGAATAATTCAGGTGGTACAGGGATCCTTGAGAATTTCAATCTGAATTAATCTTTTTGAAATAAGATTTATTTCCCCCAGCGCCACAAACTAAAATGATGTAAGTGCAAAATCTCTGTAGTAAATTAGCGATAAAAGAATAAAACAGTTGAACGAATATTTTTTTCATGCTTGAGGGCTGTGTGTTTAACAGTTTTCTAACTGTTCATTCATTTATATAAAAATACTTTGGTTATTATCTACTTGAGTTGAAATTAGATATTTAATTGACTGGAGGGAATGAAATTCGCTCACTTTTAAATAAGGCAATGATTTAAAAATATTCCTGTAAAGTGATTTGTAAGACCACACCAGCACTAGTTCTTGGCACACGTCCTTGTCTGTGTATATATTTTAAAAGCATGGTTGTTTTTACAAATGTAGTACTGTGAGAGCTAACTTCTTCAGAAACATGTTTATCTTAATTAGGAAAGTCAACAGACTTCTAATGGGAAGAAATGCGTATTTTTCTCTGTGGTATCTAAAGCATCAAAGGCCCCGTTCTCATGCCAAACCAATCTTCCTTCCTGCCTGCCTTTCAAACCCAGGTGACTGCAGACAGCTGAGCAGACATTTTCCCAAAAGCTTCTATTGACCTGGCTCCAGTCCTTTCCCGTGCTCTGTCTCCTTTTCTATCCGCATGTCACTTCTCTTTCTCTTTCTGTGTATTTGTTGTATTTTTGCCTGAGGAAACCTAGGGATATTCATGGCACTGAGGCAAATAATGTGGAATTAAAAACTAAATTCTTCAGGCCTTATCCTAGCAACAGGACCATCACCATCTGTTCAGAGGACAGGACTGCCATTATCCGCTGCATTCTTTGTACGTACTCCATCACCTGTGAGGGGAAAAACATTGCCCCTTATCCTGGGGTCTTTGTTTAAAAACAAAGTCGTCTGCTTCTTTCTGGTACCAATACATTTCATAAATGTGATATACAGTACATTTAAAGGGATTAGGCAGCAATAAAAACCTTAAAAGCTTAAAAAAAAGCACCCCAAACTAAGGGAGGACATCTGCATGATAAACAACAAAAGCAAATATTGTTCAATTTAAATAAACAGTTGAGAATAATTGGTAAAAGTTCATACAAATTCCTCCATCTACTACCAATGGCAGCAACGCAAGCACTATACCTTTGACTTTCAGATAATTTTCTGGCAGTAAAAATTGTTATTAGGATTTCGTTTAATTTAAACACCTAATTTCCAAGTCAGCATTCCCCCATGTGCTACGAAGGCCATTTTGGCTGCTCACAAATACTCCTCTAGCTGAAGTCCCAAAATACAGCAACAGAAGCTCAAGGGCTGCACACCTTTTATGCTGGGAAAGTGTAAAGTTGCCAAAAGAGCTAAAATATCACAAAATAATTTGAACTCTTCTTCTGCTCTTTAAGATCATATTTATTCTTCCTTTTTTTCTGCCCTGTATATTTGAACAAGGGGAAAAGCGAATGGGGGAGGACGAGGTAAAAATCAGTGAATTAAAAAAAAAAATTCCTGGAAATAAGAGCAGCAGTCTTGACCTCATATTATGTTTTCAGTTAAAAATTATAATTTATAAAAGCTGGTTAACTGTCTGTCTGTGTTGTTTTTATGCCACTTATAAACAAAGCTGCAGTCATATTTATTTCTCAGGGCTTAAAGACACATTTGTGGTATGTAGCTTGGCAACATAAATTGGCAAAATCTGCCTGCTCCTACCAAATCTCCAAAGTGCTCATCCCATCCCATGCAACCACCAATTTGAAAGCCAAGGGTGTTGCATCTCATACTCCCAGGGGGAAGAGCAGGGCAGAGCAAAGCCCCCCAGCTCCTGTCAGCCTCGTCACCCTCCTCTTCCTCTCCTCAGGACACCAGCAGCAACTGCAGGCCCAGGAGGAGCAAACTCCACACAAATGTGGTACCTTTACCCAAAGGGTGCAAGAAGGGGCGGGAAGTCACACCCTTAGAACTGTGAACTCCTTCTCCTCCCCAGTTTCCACAGCCTTTTTCCCATTTCCATTTTCACCAATTATCTCAATTATCTTGCTCTTGCTTTGTTGAAGGTCGGGGACCTAAAATGTAGAAACTACAATCCCGCTTGGTAGATCATAGGACAAGAGCTGTCCTAGACGAGTTTTCAGCATCGCCTGAACACAGAGGCTGGACCCAGAACATCCTCTTTTTCAAGTTAAAACTCAAGTCTGTTCAGCTTTTTCTCATGAATATTTACAAGGATTGAGAACACAAGAGAATCCAAGAAAAATGACCTACCATAAAAAAAAAAAAAGGCTAAAAGTTGCCCTAGACTATTAATTTCGTACACTAATGACTTCCACTCCTTCATCAAGCAATGGCTAATGCTTTGGCTTGGCCAACCAGGTACTCAAGTTTAGGGGAGTAAAGCGGTTAAAAGAAGAAGTAAAGAAATTCTTCCACCTCAAAAGATTTAGGATGAATTGTATTATGGAACAAATAACAAAGTCCTACTCCGACATCAGCTTCTCTGTAAGCTTATGTGTGAGTGGTAAGCTTCCTTGGAAGCCCGAGGGATCCCTGAGGTCCCTTGGCTCTGGGTAGAGGCTGGTGCTTTAATTTATCCCAAGAGGATTCAGCTTGCTCTGCATCTAGGTGGCCTCAGATAGGATGACACTTTGGCCAAATATGAATGTAATTGTGTTTTTGAAATTGCCTCTCAATGGAAAAATCCATTTTAAATGGTACTACTTCAACTTAATTATCCTCAGTTTTGTCAACACTGACATAAAGATTTATTTTAAAAACCTTTGAAGCATTGTTTGGATTTTGGCTTTCTTACCAAACTACTAAACTTCTCATCTTTGCATTCTTCCAATATTTCATAAAAGTAATAAACTGTTGTACATATTTACAGAATAGAAATGATGTTGCCTTCACTGTACAGAATACAAAATACAGATATTAGTATTCACACAGTTGTATCATCATTATGGACCAGCCTTAAAGAAAACAAAAAGGATGGAAGCATTGTATTTCATATGGAAAATTAGGGGGTGGCAGGAGGGGAGGCTGGAATGTAAATGTACAGTACCAAAAGTAAAACTCATGTTTCAGAAAGGAACTAGTATTTCTAGAAGTGCTAAAGTACAATATAGAGACAGAATTAATGAGGTCCTCCATTCTTCTCTAGTTTCAAGGAGGAAATTGTTAGTAATTTAAGACAGATAAAGAAATCCACTAATTAAAATATTCCAAGATGAATGGTAGGTTCCAATTATTTTCCTGGTTTGACACAATCTAGTAACAGCGTAACATAACAATATTTTACACAATATCAAGGGATTCGGTAAAAAGAAAGTAAAAACCAAATTGGAATTTTGAGGACAATAGTTCGCTCACAGACCAGTCCATCACTAGATTCATCACACTCAGCATCTTCAATGACTACAGAAATGAACAGAGGGAAGCTTAATATTGAGGAATAACTGACTTTTAATAAGAACAAAGGTTGCAAAGGAGAATGTTAATAGGTAATAAGTTTTGAAGGGTTTACAGCACACCAACCAAATACTGTATGATTTCTTATTCTGTAGTTTCTACTTGATGTTAGAGGTGCTCCGCTTTTTTGCATCTTCTAATGTGTCATTTCCTATTTCAAAATATCTACACGTGTAGTAAAGCACAGAGGCTCAAATTTTCCCAACTCCAAAAATCCATCGCAAGTCAGCAAAAGGTTTGCCACCCAACTTGATATCTGAATACCAATAGCCATATAAACTTCGTCTCATCTTGAGTGTAATTTAAGGTAGCATCACAATGACTGCCAAGAGCACACCCAAGGTTTTTGATAAGTGAACTGAAGTGTCAACAGGGATAAAATTTCAGCCGCTCTGGCAGCATGGGACTGTGTGACAGGGACCTGGAGGGGCTGCTCCCCAACTCGGGAAGAGATCTCACAGCACAGCACACTTGGGTTTAGCCACATAAGACAAGCTGTATCTCAGTTTTACCACTAGCAACATGGATATTAAACATTTGTCTGGTTCCTGATGCATTGCCAAGCATTCCTATTTTAGAGGAACATTTTGAAATACAGATGATCACTGTGACTATCAAACCAACGCTTAGCTGCTGTTGTACGATGCGAGCATAATGATAATGGTGAACGTTAAAGACATTTTAAAAGCTGCTCACTACTTCAGCAAGCTGACAACTTCAGGTTTTGATTCAGGTCTCCGAGCTGCCCAGACAGTCGCTAAGAGAGGAGGTAGGAAAAACATAAAAAAAAGCTCTTTTGGTCATGTAGTGATTCTACAGATAGACCCAACAGTCCTGCACGTTAATAGAGTTCATAGACAGTAGTATGAGAAAGGGGCAAACAAAGGTAAAACATTATTAATAAGGGAACTAGTTTCCTTGAGGAGACCACAAGCAACAAATGGCAGAAGACATAGGAGCAGCTGATGGGGTAGGAGTCCTAGAGAGGACAAGGAGGCCAGGAGCCGCGGGTGCTCATTGGAGCGGTGCCGGGGCATCCCCGCCAGCGGGGAGGTGGGGACCCCGGCCAGGCTGGGGCTCGCGGCTGGAGCAGCGTTATCCAGCCACGGCCCGGCAGAAACTGCTTCTGTTGCTACTGCTAATGATGAATACCATATGCTTGGCTCTTGCTATTATAAAATAAGTTACATTGCTACTGCCTATGAGTGAATCAACTCTTTTCTTTCATTAAAATGAGACGTTTATGCCCATGTATATTTCCTCAAAGCTAGTACATGGGCAAAAAATGTTTTGAAATTGAAATATCCTTCAACTACACCTTTTTTTTGTCTTCCATCGTCTTACCACATTGTTTCATCCTGAGCTTTCTTTCAGATACAGCATCTACTCTTTCCCTTCTCCCAGACAATAATCTGTAAACAGAGAAGAGAAAGAAAGAATATGATAATTCAGATACCATTTTATTTTTTCCTTTTGTTACTTTGAACCAGTTCAATTCACTTTAGTTAAAAAAAATGTGTGACGGGTTGCCTGGATTTGGGGAAACCCTTCTTTAGACATAGGGGAAAAAATATTTTCTATACACATTTAATTTTATTCAGCCTCCTACTGTATGAAGAATCATCTGGTTCACTGAAGTTATTTTAACCACCACTTATTAATTTATCAGAGGAAAGGAAGCTAATGGGTCCACTAATTTCCATTTATAACTTCATATCCAAACAACTTATTTGGGGGTACCAGTAAAGGGGATCAAATCAATGGACATGCAGTTAATTTAATTGGCATGGGTCCCTGCAGGCTTATCTGCTTAAATTCTGCAGAAATATTTTAAAGTGTCACCATTTAAAACTCTTGCCTTCACAGCTGCACACTCAGTGTAGCTGTGAAAGAGACGTTGCCTTTATTTTTGTTTTTCAATCAGCATCCCCCTCTTTTTTTCAAGTACATTGGCATATACGTAAACATTGTAACACTGCTGCGGTACAGACACTCAAACACAAAAGTAGAGCTGATTTATGATTTTTCTATGTCTTCTCCTACTTCTGGGGTTTCACTAAGCTCAGTTTTACCTGGCTACTGTCAAGTGAAGCAAAACTCCCGGGGAGCAGCATGGTGTCAGCGCAGGTAGAAGGAGAGTGACACAACTGAATGCCACAAAAGAACCCTTCTTCATTCTCCTTCTGACAAAAGAAATCCACACATTGTTTCAAAGCCAGCTATAAAAAGAAAACTGGAGGAAAAAAAAGAAAAAATGAAAAAGAAAAAAAAAAAAAAGACTGGCAGCAAGCCCTTAACACAGAGACAACCCATTGCAGCACCTCTCCCTATTTATTTTATGCCAAAACGATTTCCTATCCACCTGTTCATAAAAAAAAAAAAAAAAAAAAAAAAAAAAAAAGATAGAGCTAAAAGTATCCAGTTATTGTGAATCAGAGTCGCAGGGAAAACTAATACCTTGGCACACAGCCTGTAGGAAAAAAGAACACAATATATTACTTCCGTCATACATGTAAGAACTACAGGGGATCATTTTCATACACTTGAATAGGCCACTGTTAGCGATCAGCAGTTGTTTGGCCAGATTAACCCCAGGTCTACCTCCAAAATGATTATGATTGCATATTATAATTAACGATGACACTAAGGATATTAGGCTCAGAAGGGGTTTTGTTTGTTTGAATGAATGATAGATTCACTCCATTCAAGGGTAGGTGTTCATGGCACGCTTTCGGCTTCTGCATCTACATGAAACCCTTAAGATAATCTCATGGCTGATGATAATTCTGGAGAAATGGGAAAGGGAGGAGAGTCCCTTCTGGATTTTAATCTCGTTTCTGCCTTTATGGAATGAAATTATCTCAACACTTCTTGGTTGAACTCTAGTCTATCATTTTAATTAAATGTATCTGAGCAGTCATCGTGAAGCCTAGATCAGGGTAATAGGTTGGCAAGCTTAATATTGGTGTCTACAGGCAGCAGGGAATGTCTGCAGCAGGTATTTATGGCATGTGTATGTGCCTTAGTAAAACATTTAGAAGTTTTATGCATGTATAAGAAATGGAAAAAAAGAAAAGGGAGAGAGAGATCTAAATTACCAGACCAAATCCAAGCCCTGACTCAAAAGTTTAGGAGTCTGAGTGACTACAGATCTAAACTTGCCTGTCACCAACCACTATCTCTAAAGTAAACCAGCACCTGAAGTCACATCCCTTGAAGTTGAGGACTTCTGAAATTTGGCTCCAAATGTAAAACTTGGCTGCAATCGCTTTCTTTTTGTCCGCTTACTCCCCTCCCCCAAAAAATCCCAACCCTCTAGGAGCAGTTTGAAAATTTGTGCTTTTGGAGCGCGCTCAGCAAACAGCCCCAAATGCAGTGCTGGCTTCACATCTAACTCAACGTCACCACAGCAGAGATGACACATTGCTGTAAGGGGTTGCAGCAGCAGGCTCTAGAAAACTAAAGTCACAGAATGAAAGAATCATGGAATGGCCCAGGTTGGAAGGGATCTTTCAGATCATGGAATCCAACCGTCAACCCAACTCTGACAAGAACCATCACTAAACTATATGTCTAAGCACTACGTCTACCCATCTTTTAAATATCTTTTAAATCCAGGGATGGTGTCTCAACCACTTCCCTGGGCAGCCTGTTCCAATCCTTAATAACCCTTCCAGTGCAATTTTTTTTTCCTAATATCCAGTCTAAACCTTCCCTGGTGCAACTTGAGGCTGTCTACTCTCGTCCTATTGGCCGAGTTAAATACAAAGTTTTACTTTTCAGCTGCCTTTCCTTTTGTGTTCAAAAACTCCAAAGTGAGAAAAAACATAACAAGAGGCAGAGCTGTGGCTAACTCATTCCTGGACAGAGTATTCAAAGTAAAGGATTAGGTTTTTGTTGGTTGGGGTTTGAGTTTTTCTTTTTGTTTTTTTTTTTTTTCCCTCAAAATAAGTTTTTTCCTCCTTGATACAAAAAGCAGAGACACAAGTG
>VXBO01001763.1:120924-138361 GCA_013400135.1 Rhinoptilus africanus | reverse complement strand
CCCCGACCTTCTCCCTCAACAGTTAGTTGCTCTTCATTGGTAACTTTCGAAGGATTCTTTCTAACACCATGTAAGAGCAGAGTAAAAGTCCTTTCTGTGAAGCCATCAGTTACAAACTTATAGACTCAAAACAATGGTTTGAGGCTATTATTTGCCACTGACAAAAATTTTGGCCTATAAAGGAGTCACACTTCAGTTTTTGTTGAAAAGATGACAATAATAATTGCTTTACTTGTTATACTATTTCAACTGCATAAGTCACATACAGAAAAAAACAACCACCAGGTGAAAAAGGCTAATATTAGACCACAGTAAAAACTTAATTTTGTCCTTTTTTTGTATTTTACACTGTAGTAGTCATATAGTAGTTAATAAGTACAATTAAAATAAACTGAAGTTTCAAGAGGAAAAATGCAAACTCTACTAGCAGTTATTTGTCCTTGCTTTTCTTTTGCATTCCTATAAATGCATTGTATTGATCTGCTACAGGTATCGTATTTATAGTCCTCTTACCTAGCCTAAAAATAAACATCATAATTAGTTTACTTAGCCAAATTTTCCATTGCTAAGATCTATCCACCTGTAGTTTTAAATACGGCAGCTACTTGACAGAATATATTGATGTGCTTTAATTACTGCTGAACATTTCCTGTCTATTTGCAGGCACTCAGAGAAACCCAAGGGGCATAATTTACAAGAGTCCAAACTGAAGTCATTTGACAGGATGTCACAGGGAATAATCCTAGAATTATGAGTGTAAAAACAGGATATTGAACAGCACAAACCAGTCCAGTCCTGGCAGTTTAGCAATCCCTGTATAACCAGAAATATCGTAATGGTAATCTCCTAACCAACATCGCGTAGTTAAAACAAATGATTCAGGAAATCTTTGCAGGAGCTCAAACATTGCTAAACTGCACTGGAGTGTGCAGACAAGTTTGAGAGAAGAGAAGAACCCTACTCATGCCCCAGTGTTTTTCCCATTTCTCAAGAGAGGCAGGAATCAAACCTGGAGTTTTTAAAACTAGATAAAAACATAGAAATGCGTTCTTATTTTCTAGTTAGGAACTATTTAAAAAAAATATATATATAAAAAATCCAACTTTCTTCAATGTTTCTGTTTCACACAGGAATAGAAAGCATGGTATAAGTTTGAAGAGATCATATTTGCTACTACAAGTGCAGGAATTGGAGACGGGCTGTTTGTGCCAAGGCAATTCCGCATTGCTTTACCGGGGCGCTTTCTTATCTGGGGACTCAGAAGCAAGAGGGGACCCAGACGACATGGTTTTGTCCTGCCTGAGCCTGGAGCATGTTGTTTTGCACATGTGGCAGCAGCAGTGATGGTGGNTTTTTGTTTTTTTTTTTTTCCCCTCAAAATAAGTTTTCTCCTCCTTGATACAAAAAGCAGAGAGATAAGTGAACAAAGGGCATGGCCCCAGAGGTAGTCTTTTTAACTCTGAAAGTGACCTTCTTGAGCCTCCCCCACTGCCACTACAGATTTACAGTTACAGTTCACCCATGAAGAACCAAGCAAACAAGAATCTGCACTATGGCACAAAAATTCTTAAACCACCGCACTTTAGAGCACACAACACACCTGTTGATGGGTTGGAAGGATGCGTTATTGCGCTNATCTATCCACCTGTAGTTTTAAATACGGCAGCTACTTGACAGAATATATTGATGTGCTTTAATTACTGCTGAACATTTCCTGTCTATTTGCAGGCACTCAGAGAAACCCAAGGGGCATAATTTACAAGAGTCCAAACTGAAGTCATTTGACAGGATGTCACAGGGAATAATCCTAGAATTATGAGTGTAAAAACAGGATATTGAACAGCACAAACCAGTCCAGTCCTGGCAGTTTAGCAATCCCTGTATAACCAGAAATATCGTAATGGTAATCTCCTAACCAACATCGCGTAGTTAAAACAAATGATTCAGGAAATCTTTGCAGGAGCTCAAACATTGCTAAACTGCACTGGAGTGTGCAGACAAGTTTGAGAGAAGAGAAGAACCCTACTCATGCCCCAGTGTTTTTCCCATTTCTCAAGAGAGGCAGGAATCAAACCTGGAGTTTTTAAAACTAGATAAAAACATAGAAATGCGTTCTTATTTTCTAGTTAGGAACTATTTAAAAAAAATATATATATAAAAAATCCAACTTTCTTCAATGTTTCTGTTTCACACAGGAATAGAAAGCATGGTATAAGTTTGAAGAGATCATATTTGCTACTACAAGTGCAGGAATTGGAGACGGGCTGTTTGTGCCAAGGCAATTCCGCATTGCTTTACCGGGGCGCTTTCTTATCTGGGGACTCAGAAGCAAGAGGGGACCCAGACGACATGGTTTTGTCCTGCCTGAGCCTGGAGCATGTTGTTTTGCACATGTGGCAGCAGCAGTGATGGTGGTTTGACAGAAGGGAAATCACAACAGGACCAAGTGTCTAGAGGAATGGAACAAAGTCGGAGAGGTCACAGGGAAGCTCAGGAGGTGGGAGGGGAGGTGGGGAGAAAGAAAACAGGAAAGAAGTGGTTGCCAAGAGGGATGCTGACTCTGAAAAAGAATCAGAGGGAGAAAAAAGGAGCAAGGAGAGAACACCGAGCTGAATTATATTGATTAGGGGATATCGAATAATATGAGCTGGGGACGTTATGCTCTGGGGTCCTGGGAAGCTTACCTTCCCGTGTATAGAAACGCATGTTCCTCGACTGCGCACTGACAGGGAGCAGGTGAAAGGGAGGAGGTGTTGAAGCGGGGAGGAAAAGTGCCTCCAGAGGTGCATTAGTGAAACTGGATTTCAACAGGACGTTGTGCTTAATTCAGCATGCAAATGCTCTTGACAATGTCTAGAAAGAACACCAAAAAAAATTCCTCTTCATCTGCTTACAGATAGATACTCTGTTCAGTAGGTTGCTAAGCCAGGGCCTTTGAGAAGGGAAGTAGAGTCATTTGGTAATGAAAAATGCCTGTGAGGAAGGAAAAGACATACATCCATTGTGAAGAAAGACCACAGCCCCTGGATTTATTATATACATAATAATTAATAATGACCCATTTTTTCCTATTCCAGATTTTGAAATTCCTTACTCACTTTAATTAAGTTCACTCTAAAAATAGGATGCTGTAGAACAAAGGACTTTTTTACTACTTTAAAAATGCAAGCTTACTCACTAGCTAGGATTTTCCCAGCTCTCAGTGCTTTGGTACAAAGAGCTATTATGACATGATATAAATGCACTATCAATGGAAGACATTTTCAGATAAAACTTGATAATGTAACATTTACTGATTCCATCTGTCAAGACAGATAAAAAGAATGAGACTTCATAGGAAAACACCCAGGAAACTTAATGGCAACAACAAAAACAAGTATAGGCAGCGTAGACACCACTTTTGACCTACAATTTTCGTTCGTTAAATTCTTTCCCATGGACACAGGACTTGTTTTCTTCACCAACATGGCTCCAGGATCCTCCATTTCAGCAATACAACTACATTTACTTGACAGCATTCAGAAATTATCTACATTATGTATTTTTAAACCTCCTAATTCTGTCTTCTGTACACAACTTTCATGATGAAAAGCAGTAGGGGACAGTATAGTTGCCTAAACGCACAGCCAGTCCGATGAGATCTCCTTTTGCTGAGGTACCATGAAGCCCATCAACAGTGCTCGGCTCATAAACACAGCTCAGAAACCCTACGTTTCCCTTCTGTATCACAAACCTGATTTAAATTCAGAGCAAAGACTAGCGTCCCCAGTGAAGAAGAGCAATTGCTCTTTAAACAACTTTTGTAAATGCTTCCTGAGCTAACAAGGGGGTGTAGAGTTTGCTTAGGTGAAATAAAGCAGACGGACAGACCTCCCCATATCCTGCTTTGGTTCCAAGCTTCAATAATGAACAAGGGTGTGCAAAGAAATTAGAGCAGTGGAAGTGCCAAAGGTATCCCTTGGAGATGCGTATATCCCGTTGTTATGTAAAAGAGGTCTTGAATGATAAAGAAACGGAACCCAATTACAACTGGTTCCATGCTAATCCGAGCCAAAAACTTAAGTGTAGACTTTGGATGGTATCATGGTGCCTGCAGTAATTAATTCACCTCTTCCTTCCCAAAACACGCTAGGAAATTAAATTTCCAATACTCGAATTAATTTGGCACTAGAAGATACGAAAGCGTTTTGAGTTACCTGGCAATCCTTTTGAAGGCTTGTCTTGGATGCAGCGCAGGATCATGTGCTGCCTCACGGAGGCAGAGACATGGGCTCAGGAACACCACTGCCATGAGAACCTGCGCTGTCCCATTCCTGTCACTGGAGAACGGAGCTTCTCCCAGCCCACGGCCTTCCTTTGGGAACGATGGAAACAAGCAGGCTACAAGAGAGCAACTGGCCGAGGTGAGGTTTTTAAATGGATAAACTCCCAATCCTGGTGTTCTAGGCCACGTAAAAAGAGATAATATCCAGATTAAAAGTGAATAACCTCTTTTCAGTCTGTTATACCACTAAATGAACATCTCACTGGCTTCGTGAATAGGTGGTGATAAGTATGAACTTATAGGTGTTGAGTAATTATCTAGGCTGTGAGTTTAAAGTGAAGTCCACACTGTAAAGTAAGTTAAAGTCAGATTTTAAGTGATTTTGGATTAATTTTCATATGTTTGGGCACTGAAGTATTCCTAAAACCATTTTCACTGAAGCTTGAATTCCAGTTAATGAGAAGAATTTTACATGCAAACAATCTTAGGCTGTTCAGAAATAGTCTCGCTAATTATCTTTTTTACATTATGGCCAACATTTGTAAAATTACATACAGAAACATCACCAAGATTTTAATACTGTCAGCCTCATGAACTCAAATTATACTGGCAAACCAGTAAATGGTCAACCTTGGCCTGGTATTTCAGCTCTGTAGGGAGAACTGAAGTTGTTCGGTAGAAGCCTTCATTATTTTAAAACTCTTCTGAAAATAAATAATCCTCCATAATTCTGAAATAAAATTTTTCGGGCAAGGTGCAAAAATAATGTGATGTGTGTGCGCAAGCATGTCACTAAGCATCCAGCAGTAATTTACCAAAGTTCACATTTTAAAAAATAAAATGAAAAAAAAAGAGAAAATTATTTTCATCCCTCCAGTTAGGTCTACTTTCAAGCAGACTTTCTGTCTTCTCTTTCTCAGCCGATGGTTATCTGTGAGACTTTAGGAGACATGAAGCTGCAAGGTGCTACATCACATCTCCAAGGCACGAGGAAACTTTGCCTCCCAAAACCCGCAGCTGGCCATACTGAACCACTGCAGTGCATCACACTACAAGATTTCGCATGTGGGACAGCACTCGGACAGCATTTGCTTTACCTCTTCACTATTTGTTTCTGAATGAAGTCTCTTTTTCAAATAAAAAAAAAAGCTAAGTCCTTCATAAAAGGCAAGGATGTGACAGAGATGCACCCTCCTGTATCATATCTGATTTTATTTTTTTTTAAATAGAAAAGTTTTATCCATCACTTCAAAGGAAGAAAAAAGTTCTCTCTGTACTAACTTAAACTTAATTTTCTGAATTGCAGCTTTTTTTTACTCAGTAGAGGGGGAAAAAAACCCCCAACCCTTGAGAAATGGAATTTTGCCCATAGACTGATGACTACAGATCACATTTCTAGTGGGCTTATAACCTGCTCCAGTGAAAACATAATTTTTAATTTGCTTTTAGGGTTATTTATTTTTTTTATTATTACACTAAGGGTTTATAATTTAACGTCAAACATAATTTCGCACGAATTACGAGACTGCACTATGATGCCGAAGATAAGATGTATGTGACTGGTTGGCATGGCCTCAAACTAGGTTTCTGAGAAAATGGATCACTAATTGGCAGGCTGCCATCCCATACACTGCTTAGTGCAACTTAAAATTAAACAAGCTATCTTTTGCAAGAGAGTTACGCACAACATCCTCTCGGAAAGTGCAAAGAAAAATAAGTATGTTTTAACCATCTTACCTTTTCCATTTCTGACCATACATTCTACATTCAATGCTAGCAACTTATGGTAATATTATTTTTGTGCTGTAATTCTGCAATTTAAAAAAAAAAGCTATTTCTAAATGTTTATGCCCTAAAAACCAAAAAGACATTTCAGGTACCAATTAAAATCCTAAATTATTGGTCATACCACTTCATAAAAATCACACCAATTTTGATTAATTGTAGTTCGGCCATTTAAGAGCTGAAAAAACATGACATTTTACTATGATGTCATTTTCCCATTCATTCCAGTGGTAAAAGTCCACCACCACAGCTACAGAAAGAATAATATAAAATTAAAGCATGGAAATGATCAGAGGAAATAATTTTGACAATGAAGTAATTTCCTCGATAGGTTTTAAGTATGACTTCTTTGTCAGCTTTAAATAAAAAAATAAAAGATGCCATAATTTTATTGAACTTGCATGGGGAATGAGTAATGTGCATATGTAAGAAATGGTGTCAGTTAACTTAAAATCAAACCATATGCTCGAGCCCAACTAGAACAGAACAGCCCAAGAGTAAACCCAAATCAAACATATACAAGGGAATCCCGAGCCAAAGTACGGTGTCTTCAGAACCAACTATTGCTGAGAATAAAACCCACAAAAAGTGGGATGATGAGATCAAAGACAATTCCTTTGACAAACAGGCAACATGGCCTTTATTCAAGTTCTCAAAGTTGGTAAGCAATACCTTAAATTTCCTATCAGAAATGTCTGTAAATTTAGGATTTTTCTTCTGAATAGGTAATTTCTAAATTTTACTGTTAATTTTGTTTTAATGTTATTCTTGATTGCAGTTGAAAGTGAAGCTCTTGCATATGTTTGTATTTTCATAGGTGCCAAACTGATGCTAGGATCCAATCCAGCTTCTTTTGAAATCAATTGGAATTTTTCACTTGACTAGAATTCAAGCATCTGTTATTAGCAATTTCAGAGAGAGAGAGAGAGAGAGAGAGAGGAGAAAAAAAAAGTGAAAAGTAATCCAAAATGTGGAATCAGGACACTGAAATTTTCTCTTTATCCTTTTTTCCTTTAGAAATCAAATTGTCTGTAAACTGTATAACTTCCCAAACAGGTACCAAATCTCAGCAAAAGCAGGCAGAGACGATGTTCTTGTGGAAAAATTTCCATTCCAAAAAAGCAGTGGTGTTCCCCATCAGGGCCTTGCTGGAACACCAATGCTTCAAGTTCAGATAGAGATGCGAAGTCCTCACACAATCCCGAACTCGCAGTAGGATCCAAGAGCAAATCTGTGGAATGAATTTCCTTTCACAGCAATTTACATCTCAAAAATGCCTTTTAACTGGAAACAAAACAAAACTTCCCATCATTAAAAAAGCTGGAAAAGCTGACATTTTGATTTTTTTTTTTTTTTTAACTTTTCCAAGATTCAAGTCATCAGTTCCTCCATGCAGATAGTATAAGATAACACATGCCCAGATCAAGAGCCATCCTTTTAGATGCAGAGTGTGTTTTTTCACAACCAACCTCCAAGGTAAGGAAAACGTAAATTTAATAATGCAGCTCCATCATACCAAGTCAATGACTAAATATCATACTTTAACACATTAGGGAAAGAGGGAGTCCCCACTGAAAACAATACAGCTCAGAAATGTTTCAACTGTCACAAAATGAAATTTCATGTGTAAAAAAAAATAAAATTTAAAAAAAAAAAATCAGAGGAGAATCACTCTGCCTGGGCAGAGCTGCATGGAGTGAATCATCAGCACCAAACTGGTTTCACTTGAGAAGCGTGCAACAGTTTGTGTATCCAGGACGACATCCGTTTAGCAAACAGACATCAACAGAATTTGCCGAAGAGCGCCCATATGTTTGGGGCAGGGATGTGACCTCCAAGGAGGAGGAGAAGGCAGGCTCCTTGCAGAGCTGCCAGCGAGGCTCCACTCTGGACCTGGCTGAGTGTCCAGCTCCTCACGCAGGGCTGATCCGGGCAAAGAAGGATCCGCCACCTCGCACATCCCACTGCGATTCGCCAACTGGAAGATGCAGTTGGGGCAGCAGCTGAACGTCAGTTTAGCTAGGTTAAATAGTTATTATTTCCCAATTTCTTACATATCATTAAGACAATTTCTTATATTTCTTACATTTCCTCATACAAGACAAATCCTTACATATCACTAAAGTTTGCAGCAGAACGACATTTGCAGCTTCCATGGGTTTGTTGCACCTCTCTCCAGGCAAGCCCCGCTGCTTGCACCTGTCTGAAAGCTGTGTCATCCCCTCTGGCTTCCCTGAAAAAACAGAGAAGCAGCAGAACAAGCAACATTTTTTTCGGCCTCAGGCATACACCTAAGCACCAAAGGGCTCAAACCCCCGAGTTTCACTCCTCCAGCGACCCCAGGCAGAAGCAAGGGAAGGGCAACCAGCAATATTTTGTGTGCATAGGATAACGGGATGTGTGTGATATTTTATTTAAATCACTGAATTCCTGATAATCAAATATCTCAGGCACCGTGGGGGACAGAAGCCATTCCTATGGTGCAAACCAAGCACAAGAGAGGACAACGCCGCAAGACAAATACCTGGAAATGGAGAACCAGTAGAGTAGGTTCTCTATGCCTTTAAAATTCATGGCTGCTTTTCTTTGCCAAAAACCTCATTTCACATCACAAACTGTAAAAAGCAATCAGAACCTACCTAGGTTTTCATTTTTTTCTGCCTGTACGCGGGATATTTCATGAGATCATTTTCATGTCCAGTCTTGTACTACTGGGAGTCACCTGGATAGAAAGTCTCTTTATCATCCAGGGGCTGTGGAAAGTCCTGGCAAGTGAACTTAGTTAGCTCTACAAATTAACTGCAGTCAGGCCATTATTTTGTCCAGGTTTCCCAATATTCCTAGTAAAAGTCTAGAAACTGACTTCCACAAAATGATTTCATATAAATGTATAAATTTCAGGAGTTTCTTTTTTCATAATAATTGACTAATACAAACCTTTCCGTTTCACTTGAAATACCCAAGGTTTTCTCTCTCTCTCCTAAGTTAAGTGCATAATCATCTTTTCTCTTTCCCAGATTGCTCTAATGAGTGTACAGGAAATAATATTTCAAAAGACTTCGACAGACTTGTGAGAGATCATTCCCACTCTTGAATAATTTGATACAAATATTTTTCAGTTCTAGTTAAGAAATTAGGGGGTTTTTATAGTTGTATTCATGCCTATACTTCACCGTAGCACACTATAAGTGTCTCCTTGATCCCTCCCTAAGCAGCCAGAAATACTTGAAGCCATCTCTTTTGCTAGCAAATGGGTAAGTCATGTCAATGACTGATTTTGGTGTGGTGAGAAGTGGCTCCTGTGTTACCTACAGCTTGTTAATCCAGCAAAAAGGTGTCTACTTGTCCCTGGAAACTCTTCTAGTTGTCCTGGAGTTTGCCTTCATGTCCCTCCCATCTCGAAAGTCATGCTATAAAACTCTCTTATTCTCAGATACACAGAAAGAACATTTTTCTTTTGTGACTCATCCAATCAGCTGATGACCCAGCTCATCTAAAATCTTTAAAAACGGCAACAGAATTATTTTACAATTTGATAGTTTGCCAGACTTTTTGCAGGAATGCAGCAGCTCGTAACAGAGGCCTGACACAACCACAAGTCCACAGACCAGCATCCTCCCACCACATCCACGGGCTCAGGTACCAATGGGCCATTTCCCACGGAAACACATCTTTAGTCTCTGCATTCTGAGCCCAAGTGCTGCACACACGCTCATTTTCAGTTCCCCCACTTTTTCATAAAAATAAACATACGCAGCCCAACACGGACCTCCAGATTCTTGGCAGTTTTAAAGGCTCTACATAGGGCTGTTTAATCAGTACCATAATATTAAAAAAGATATGAACTGTGTGTCACCATCTCCCACCTTTACACATGTCAAGAATATTTTCTTTTAAAAGTAATTAATTGAAAGTTAGGCACTCTGCACTGTTTCTTCAACTGGGTTTTTTTCCCTTGTCCTGGTTCCAGCGGGAATAGGGTCAATCTGCTTGTTCTGAAGCAGAAGGAATATAGGAGACAAATTTTTAAACCCTTCAATTCTCACTTTCTGGGGTATTTTTTTTCTGTCTCCACCATCCTGTCTGCCCCACGAGTTTCAGGGCTTTCAGATGCGCAGAGGCAGTGGGGCTGGGTACCAGGAGCGCACGGGCACAATCCTGCTCCCATCTTGCCGCTGCTCTGCTGCGTGCCTGGTGGCGAGCCAGGCTCTTCCTCCTTTCCCTCTAACTTTTTGCCCTTCCCCATCTGTTTTGACTGCAATTCTTTAGGGCAGGGACCGCCTCCAGAAGCGGGCGGTTACCCTGTGCAGAGCACAACAGGGACCTGGGCTCACCAGGGCCTCCGGGTGCTATTTTATGTAAACGCAGAGAGAATCTGTCATTGCAAGTCACCCAAAATGCATGTGCGACACACTAGTACACATTTCTAGTGTTTACCAAAAATTACCGAAACCTCCAGATTTTCAGCTGTTACTAGATGCTTTTTTTCCCCCCTCCAAATTAAATGTATACCAAAAAAAAAAAAATAAAAATATTTGAGGAGATGCTGAGTGTGCCAACAAAACACAAGCTATATCGACAGCATACTTTTACTTTTCTGGAAAAGAAAAGAAAATACGAGTCTGCCTAGTCACAAACTCCACGTGAATCATTAGCGAACGAGATACTGTTACCCTGGGGCTGCAGTAACTTACATACACACTCTCCTTACAACTTCAAGATCTTTGAATTTCTTTATTTTTCTGCCCCCCTCTCCTTTCAGACAAGTATAAAAGCACGTCTGGTTGAAATAAAAAATAAAGCAGATACAGATGATACTTGCAAGTTCAGTAGACTCCAGTATGGCAGTGAGTGGAACCAGTAGAGCAAAAATACTATGGTCAGTATCTGCATAGGAAAAAACAGCAGAAGTTTGAATATCTTGAAAGCAGAAAAAGTTTAGGGGTCCTTGGACAAAGAATTATTTTTTTAAGCTTTACACGCAGGGTGTTCATCCTGTTTTCCCTCTCCAGCCAACTCCCATTAGCTTTAATCAACGTTTTCCCTGCCTAAGTGCAGGCAGAGTAAGGCCCCATGTGCCTGGTTGGTCGTGTCCATTAATTGCATTTTGAAGAGGAGCACAGTCCAGTTCGACTCCAACGATGATGTCTGTTAGAAAACATATCTCTGTGCTAACAAGAAATATCTTTCAGGGAAAAAAAAAAAAAGAGCCTACTATAAGCTGACGTCCATCTATTCTTGCTTCATTGCTTTACATTATCCAAGATAAAGTTTAATACCTTTTATCGTATAGATCATTATCTCTAAACAGTGCATTTGCTATTTGCCATGAGTAAAAGCAGTTTTACCATTTACGTCGCTAGGTTAAATGAAAAAAAAAGAAAAACACACCTCATGCCTTCAAAAATATTTCTGAAGACAAGAACAATCGATTTAAGTGGAACCAACTTCCAAATGAAATGCACTTGCTACAGCCAGCACAGCTTAGTGGAGACTCAAGGAGAGGTGAACTTATTACTAGTTTAATCTAGTCATATTTGAGATGAAGCAGTTCATATTTTCAGAACCGAAGAATCAAAATTATAATTGTTTTTGTCATTTGCACAGCAATTTTACTCCTGAATGCGTTGTTTTAGGCAGGAATTAATAAAAATTGCATGCGCTTCAGGTGCTGTGTAGCTCACCCTTTTCCACGCAGCCCAGCCTGGAGCTGTGAATGCTCCTTTTCTTATTATCAGTTAATAATTCTCTCTCATTGAGGCAAATTAGGAACTTGACTGTGTTAGAGAGTCCAGAACGCTGCTAGAGGCAAAAAGGGGCTAAATGGCAGAAATTCCTCTCTGAGCAAGATGCATGAAGCACAACATTGTGTCCACCACAAAAGCTGCTCTGTATTTTTGATCCTTTCTAATTTAATTAGCCCAAGAGGTAGCGCATTAATTTGCCAAGAATTCTTCTGATGCGAAAGCTGCCCTCATTGCAGCGAAGGGAAAAAATAACCTGCCTGCTACAGTGGCATGCCAGTAATGAAAGGGGGTTATTTTTGTGTTACAAATGGCATTGCAGGGTTACAAGAGACCTTTAAACCTTTTTATCTCTGGTTGGGTCATATGTAACACAGTGTAACACAAAGCACTAATTAACCAATTCTGCTCCAGAAATCTTTTTTAAATGCTTAGAGTAACACTCTTAGAACCCAGGTCACAGGCACAACTTTTCATTATTATTATTATTTGGGAGGAAAAAAAATAAATCTTACATGCTGTATTAAAAATAACATTAAAAAAAGAATCAATCAGCAGCAGAAGTCCTGTTCCATGGGGCTCCACATCCCAGACATTTATCCTGGCTTTGTTTTCTTTATGTTTAACGATATTCTTTATGTGGGCAATCTGGAGCCTTCAATTCCCTTAGCCTGTCTCTTGGCTCTTAATGCTGTATTTGTTTGGTAAATTGTCTCCATGTTAATCTTCTTCATCAAATACTTGGGGTCAGATTTGAAAATCTTTGATCAAATCTACTACCACCCAAGCTTCTTCACTGCCATGTGCTTCTGATATGTTCTTATGCACATTAACGGGTCATTTACTCATTAAAGAACAATGAAAAACATGCATAGTATGAGAAGTCCTGCTGGAGACTTTGAACTGTTTATTAAATCTATGAAATCATTTCTCTCACTTGCTTTTTAAAAAAAAAAAATGGAGATGATAAACACGTTTTCAGGAGGATTTCTATATGCTGCACAGTTTTCCTTGCTGCATTACAAGGTTTAAAAATCACTCTGCAAAACAAAAGCCCTGGCATAACGCAGATCCTTCCTGTAGTACCAAGAGTAAATGACAAATTAAAGAGATTTCATGATTTTCTAACACAGAAGTCAAAGGGCACACCAGCTCTTGAATGTGCTGGTAGCCTGTGCCACCACATCTCAAAGCCCTTAGGAGATTTGCACCCTGAAGGAAGGCAGGATCTGGATACGGCTTCTTCAGCAGCATCCCTCGCACCTGGCTCAGCACCCAACCACTCCCATGATGTGGATCAAACCCTTCACATCCAATACCTCATCCCCATCTGCGCACTCTTAACTTTCTCTGCTAGAAGAGTTGTTAAAACAAACACTAAGGGCTTAAACGAAAAGTAAATATTTCCAAAATGGTTTACAAATCCTTTTCCTGGACCGGCGGCAGGGCGGGGGCAGCATGGCCGAGCATGTGGGATGCACTGGGGAGACGACCTGGCGAGGGACCGGCGAAGGTCAGCGGAGATGCTCAGGGCACGGGCACGATCAAGTCCCGCGCCTTTGCTAGCCAAGAGCGCTATTTACTTTTTAGCGGTTTTCAATAATGTGTTTTTCTGTTGTGTTTGAGGTCAGAGGGACCACAGAGCGAGCCACTTGCAAATCGAGTCTGAATATTTTATTTCTGGATTCTTTTAGCTTGCATAATCATTTGGTTTATGTTTATATTTGCCTTCTGTTTCGTAGCAAAAGGCACCAAACAAGTTCAAGTAAATGGCTTAACCCAATGAAAAGCCCCCTTTTCCTTAAAATAAGAAAGCAAAAAGAAAAACCTCAACCTTAATATATTAGGAAACTTGGGGGAAATACAAGAAAAGGAGGTGCTCTACCAACCCCAAATAAAGACTTTTTCAGTTATTAATAATCAGTTTCTTAAAGCTGCTTTTTAACTACTTTTCACATCAACATCTCCAAAGACTGAAAAAATATTCTTACAGCAGCATAAATACTGCCCATGTACATTATCTTTGGAGAACTGGGTTGGGGGTTTTTTGCTCTGTCAAAGCGATATCTTGTACTTTATGAACTAGACCCTTTCCTTGGATGTCTTCTTGCCATTTCTACTGGTTCTCTAATGTATTTCCATCACCAGATTTCACATATGCGTAATTACATTGCAGGAGGCATCGCACAGGGATCTCCCAGTCACTCTGCAGAAGCAACACAAAACAAAACCAGAAGAGTTCACACTTCTAGGCTGCAGCTAAGGAGGAACTGCAGAGGATCTGGGTCTTGTTTTGGCTTTGTTTACAAAGATATTGTGCTAAAACTGATAAAAAACTGTCTGATGATGAACTCGGTTTGGAGACCGCTGCCTGTCCGCAGGGGAGGAGAGCTGGAAGCTGTTTGAGCATTGCCCTCGAAAACCCATCGGAACAATCCCATAAACAATGGAGCGAGACGACCATTGGACGCGATGACGGGTTGGGCGAGAGCCTTGAAGTCGATGGGAGGTTTGGCATGGGTTTTAATTAGGCCAGGATTTCAGCCAGTGAGCTTTGGGCTTTGAGCAGCCCATTGGGAAAGAGGCCAACCCCGGGAAGAAAGAAGTTGACCAGCAGGAAGAGGAAGCTCCCGGATTTCCCCGCGGCGGCAGCTTCCTTTCTCCCAGCGCACAAAAAGCGATGAACCTCACGCCTGGGCTCAGCGCAAGCAGCGGCAGGACCTGAACCACAACAAACAAAACCAGGCACCGGGTTTTTTTGTTGGTTTTTTTTTTCCTTCCTCTGCCTGATGCCTGGAGTGAGATGCTCGCAGAGGAGCCAGCGTAGGAGAGGGGCTCTGCCAAAATTGGCTGCAAACACTCAAAATGAGCAAGCAGAGAAGCACAAAGTCAAGCGACTCATTTGAGCAGTGGAAATCACTATGGGAATGCTTAGAAGCCATTTGTCTGTGTTTTAAAACCACCTCGCTCCGCCACACCTGGGGAACCAGCACATCAGACACTGCAGGGTTAGTACTTCTTCCCAGCTTTAACATCCCATGTTTTTTCTCCTAGAGTTATTGCCAAGTGCTGGAGTTTGAATTTCAGAAGCACGGTAGGCTCCTGAGATAACGCTAAGTGGAAAATGCACTTTTCTCCTCAATGCACCTTCTGAACAAGGGGAAACGTTGCTAAATAGGGGAAGAAAAGAAATCTTGCTGAAAACACACAGGAGAAGAGTGCTCACTACGTTATCAGATGCAAAAGGCACCAGAATCACTAAGTAGGTGTACAAGAACAAATTAATCAATGTGTTAAAGAGAAAAAGCAAACCAGGGAGGATTCTTTGGTGCTGGGACTATTTCCGTGCCTAATACAGTCAAAAAGTTCTTCTGTCGTCTGATCCTTATGGTCACACTGGCTGTGCACATGGAGGTTGCAGCCCTCCCTCCACTGCCCACGGAGGGAGGTACCACATTGAAGCACTATCTGTATTTTGGGAGACACCTTTCCCTTCAAGGTGAGGACATTCACATTAACAAGAAAAGACACTGACTCTTTATTTCATCTTGAAAGATTTTGGGGTATTCATTATCATAACAATAAGAGTCACCACCATCAACTAAGATTTCATAGGACCCAGAAAAAAGCATCAGCCTAAATTTTAGTCATCACTAAAAGCCTGCCATCAGAATAGAGGAAGTCTGAAGAAACCGAGACAGCAGACTGAAATTAGACAAACAACGTATTGTAAGCAAAGCAAATTTCCATGTACACACAGCTAGCTCTGCGCACAGGGCTTGCAGTACTTCAAAAAAAGTAAGAATTTTTGCTAGTTAAAGCAAGAGGGATTTGCTGCCTAAAGATGTCCAAAAAAACCCTGGGAAAGACTCCCATAAAAGTTTTCCAGTGGAAATTCTTTTTGAATTCTTGCCTAAAAATGAAACCTTTAATCTCCATTTCATTTGTTAAGGACATTCATATCACTTTTTGTCTGAAGACCTCTAACGGCTTTGTAGGGATTAAATTAATCTTTGGGGACATTTGCTAAGGTAATATCACAACTACCTTGTTAGACAAACTAAAAGCAGATTTTTATATGTGTATTTTGTAAATACATATCTATATCCATCTATAGATGCATGTACACTTATACACATAAACCAAGTTCCCAAAAAGTAGGGACCTGCTGCTGCGTTTCTTTTCAGCTTGCCACTAAAAATATCCAGCACCACTGAAACTGGAGGTCGAAACTCACAAGTAAAAGGCAAAAACTCAAGTCTTTCGAGCTAATCACAAGACCTAAATCCTTTCGTGTACATATGGGATAAAAACACATCAAAGAGCACATGTCAAAGGAGATGACGTAAGTCATCTCCATTATTGGCATTTTATGAAACAGTGAAAGCAGCCTTAAGTAAACAAGAGGCTGGCAGAAACAAGTTAATTTAATAGAGGTGTCATTTTTGAAGATGAGCACTTGTACTCTAGACAGACATATTAGGGTATTTTTACAAGCATGAGAGGTTCACCAGTAATTACGCAGTCTCCTCTGCAGATTTCACTGAATTTAAAAACTCTCCATTTTCTCAAAAGCCAGTTTCTTGCCAGCAGTTTTAATTTCTCTAGCTACACCAAGTGCACGGACACGCAATCACTTTTTTGGTGGGAAATACACAGTTTTTCAGAGCTCTGGTTCAAGTAAATAGGACATTGCTGACCACCATAGCCCCAAAATATTGATATATCACCTGCAAGAACCACCTTCAACAGCATCTCTTACTGGAAGCGGAACACTTTAAATATTTTAATCAAGAAGGATTCTTTCATAGAATGGAGTAGATATGGAGTACCTTGAACATGGAGTAGATATATAGAATAAACAGACACCAGAACACACAGTAGAATAAATCTACGTCCACAGGGAAGGTGTCTCAGGTATTGCGCCACGTAAACCACGGTATGAACCAAGTGCTGCACTTTAGGATTTGCAAGGATTTTCCTTAACTGCTTTGAACCTTATCCACCCTGCCCCATTGCACCATAAATATTGATGCTATAAGAGGAAGCGGTAACTAATATAGATGTTTCTTCTCTTCTTCTCACTTTTTTCTTGTTTTAAAGATAGTATGAAAATGAGACTTTTTTTTTTTTTGGTACCAAACACAGAAGTAGATCAAGTATTTTAATTACTCTTGGGTCGTTTGCACTCATATAATTTCATACCCACATATATTTAATATTTATAGCAGACACTGAAAAGATTTAACATATGTAGTGGTTTTCACCAAGTAACTCCACACTCTTCCTGAATACAAAGATGTAATTTGTCACCATTTATACAACCTGCTAAAAATCCAGCCAGTAATTCATGTGAACAAGTTTCTCCTCTAAGATTTAATTAAAACACAAATGCCTTGCACACTTCAAATTGTAATATCCTGTACATGTATTTTAACTACTGCCTGATCAGAGGGGGGTTTTGTAAATAAGATGCATTCTCACATCTGAAGAAGTTCTATGTAATTAGCTGAATGCAATAAAATATATATTTCAAGAAGACCCTAAAATAGCAACCCTAATGAGAAGCATGTAAAATAGAAATAAAACATTTAAGAAGTAATAACAGCAATCAGTGAAACCAAAGATAAAGACAAAGTAAAAA
>VXBO01001763.1:31027-105900 GCA_013400135.1 Rhinoptilus africanus | reverse complement strand
GGCGGGGAGGGGGGGGGAAGTTCAAGTGAATCTAATTCTTGACTCAACGTTGTAAGTCAGAAGTGAACATTTCCCCACCAGGGAAGCGCCAGGGCTTCCTGCAGCACCACACAGGATCCATGGACCTTCCCCTCTCCTCGCCCCCCCCTCCTTTTCTCTCTGGAGGAGCTGGGAGCACTGAATAGAAACCAAATCAGATTAGTTGCCTGTTTGACCTTTCCTCAAAGAGCAGGGCTGCAGAAGACGCCTGGGCGGCACAGTGGGTTTGGTGATAAGAGAGGCAAAATGGNTGACATTTCTCCCCATCCCCCCAGAAAGAAAAAAAAAAAAGAGATTTAAAGTTTTTCACATATTAAGATACCATCTCCTCTTCAGAGGCATAGCTGCTCACACTGCTTCAGAGCGAACATAATAGGATATGTATTTTCAAAGGGGGCTGTGTTTCAGACCAGATGGTTTCTGTCTTCTCCTAGAGAAACAGAGACTACACAGTCGCAGCAGTGTTCGGCACCGAGGCAATGGCACCCACATTTTGGGGGCAGACAAAAGGACGATTCGTGAGAATCTTAGTATAACTTCGGGAAAAAAAAAAAAAAAAAAAGTGTTTCAATCCTTTAGTGTCACGGTTTGCTGTGAAACTGGGTATCGTGTATCATCACAAGCGATCACGCAAGCCTTATTCTGGCTTCACAAATACACCTATTAAAAGAACAGTGTGACAATATGCCCAGATTAGCCAGATAACGGGCAGTGGCACTCCCACAGCCTTGAATTTTCAGGAATCGCCCAGTATTTCACAATTAAGCAGTACCTTAAATGAAGTATTTCAACGAATATGAAAATATTCTTTTTTTAAAAAAAGAAAAATGTATAGCCTGGGAAACACGTACGTGAAAGTTAAGAGCTAGGTTTTTCTTTACTGTACACACGCAACCCTAGATGTTTGCAATCTCGTTTTCAAAAATGAAGTCCCCTCTGCCTTTGGCTTCTGCTGGAAGCTCAACATCTACAGAATTGCAAAGTTCGAAGCTGTTGTGAATGTACCTCCCTCAGGTGCTCAGAGCTGCAGACACCTTTGAAAGCACGAATCCCTTCCCCTCAGATGACTTCCCTTGTCACACAAACACCTCTGAAGTCTTTCCACCTTAAGCAGGAGCGTTCAGCTACCATGGAAAACTAGGAGGTGTCAGTGGATGCGTGCATTTAAAAGCAAGAAACAGGAACAACGAGGCAAAAGTCTCAGTTACGGCATGCATGAAAAGTCAATGTTTTCACACTGACCTTTCACTTCCAAAGGTGAGATTGGAATGGATTTCTGTAACCCTACAGGGAGTTTCACCACTTTCAAACCTTACAGGTATTTGGGAGGTTATTAAAGAAAACACCCCCGCCACAAGATGAGAAACTTCATGGAAAACTTGGGATAATTAAAATGCCTGGCAAATTTTGCCCTCTGCCTTTCTCCTCTCTAGCAAAGCCCTTTTAATGAAGGGAGGACTATTTCAGTAATAAAATATGCCATATGAAGTTATTCTGTGTTTTTACACAGAGCTCAAAAACATTTCAATAGTTCAACTTTTTCATTACAAGTCAGAAACATTCCCTTCCTTGGTGTCCTCATGTAGTAAAAATTACAAGATTAAGCAGCATTTTCTAATTTAATTTAGTGTACAGATGTATTCTTTGCACAACAGGTCAATTATCCGCTCCTTCCAAAACTCTCTAACATCATGAAAGCGTCACAGAGTATCTTATAATAAATACGTAAGCAAATACAAAGAAAAATTGGATTCAGAATTGTGCTTAAGTAGTCTGAAATAACCCAATTAGCTGGAGATCCAGCGCTCACTGTCCACAAACATTGCCAACGTTCGTTTTTGTTACTATCTTCCAGAATAAATTGGCGTCATAGTGTTACCCATCCTGACACGGATATAGAGTATAAGGAGACATCTTGATTAAAATATTGCACATCAAGCTGTAACAAAACAAAAGCAGATCACCTCTCTCCCCCCATGCCCCGTGGATAAACGAAGCACGCTGAAATAGAACAGAAACAACCTCTACGCCAGCATGGATTTTGGCAACAAGACAAGTTTGGGAACGTGAGTCCCAAGGACACGACCAGTGATGAGACCAACTTCATAAAGAGTTTCTCCTTGCAATTTTTTTGCACAACCACACGCCACTTTAATCAGACCAGGGTTCAGATGATGTGCAAAAATCCATGCACACGTGACCAATTTTTCACAAATATTCCATAGATTTTTCTATTAGCCCAGTAAATCCTTCCTTTTCAGCTGTTCTTGATCCATAATGCTGGAGTATAATTAATGCCACATATGAACTTGATATACTCAATTGTTATGAATACCAGAGATTTACCAAAGAAATCAGAATATTATTAGCATTGGGGTTTTTTTACTGGCTTTACAAAGAGTTGCGCTATGTTGGTTTGGATTGGTATTAAAACAAAAGGATCAGGTTAGCCTCTAATTGCACTGAAGTTATAGATCTGAAATCCATGCAGAGAAAAAACGCTCTCTGATGAATAGGTTGAACCCATTACAAACATTTCTTGCATTTAGAGTGAACGGGGTATTTCCTTGAGGTACGTAAGCTGAATAATTCCCAAGTAATTCCTAACCAAGCCAATAACTTCCCATTTCTCTCTCCAGAACTCAATACTTTTGAAATAGCTTGACTACGCAGTACGCAATTCTTAAATCTTAACTGTAAGCAAAACATGGAGTATAAGAGAAATAAAAAAAAAGAGAAATAGCTTCACAGAAGTTTTATCCAGTATGGAGAGCCTTCAAACACATTCCTATTTCTAAAGAGCATCTGATTGCATTGAAAAAAAAAATATTTTTAATCATGTTAAGGATTTGGCAACAAAACAGCCAGATGGGAAGTAGGTCTCCAGTCTCCTTGTGCTACTGAATAAATATAGCTGAGTTTTTACACGGTCCATAGACAACAGACAACATCCCGCTCTGTTTGGGTCACCTGTGAAGGCAGGTAGGCAGTGCCTGAAGGTCAGATTCTGCTCCGAGTTTCCACAGAACTACAAGGATGAAATTCTGGCCTCAGCACAGTTTGCATCATTATGAGAGGATGTCAGATCTTGGATTTTTTTTTTATTTTTTTCTTTTTAGTTCTCTTCTTAAATTACAATTTTTGGAGCCATAGCTACATTACAAAATCATCGCGATGTTCGTTAACAAGCGGGTGTTTTATTTAAGAGGCCCAGCTAACTGTTTTTTAGGATAGCCCACATCTCACGCTGTGGGAACGCGCCAGCCAGCCAGCAACAAGCCAAGACTTAAGCCAAGTTTTAGTCATAAAAGAAAAACTTGGTCCTCAATAATAAATCATCAAGAACATGTTTTTCATATAATGTGTATTTTGCCAGCCAATAGCCTGCTAGTCACTTTGATGCCAACCAAATGAAATGCAGATTAAACAAACTAAATTTCCTATGCCATTGAAAGCAAACAATTAGAGTGCACCCGAATCGCTGAGCAGCGTCGCGGGGAGGAGAGCAGGATGTAGGCGCACAGGGTAAAATATAGACCCCTTGAAGGATGTTCAATTTATGCACATTTCTTCTCTGGTCCACCTGGTACCAAGGCCCTGTAGGACCACCTTAGGAAGAGATCTGCAAGCAGGATGAAACACATTGCCTCCAGCCTTGCCAGGAAAGGGAATATTCCTGAGAACTCTGGGACACGTTATCTGCTTCCCTGTAAACACTGAATCACTCGCAATTGTGCATTAGGCCAGCAAAAATGGGACCAGAAGTTGCTACCACCTGACAAACTTCATCACTTCTGCAAAACCAAGATTGTGTTCTTCTTTGGCTCTAGCTGGTAGTTTCACTGGTAAGTTCAGTAGAAAAACTCATGGACCGAGTATTTCCCAATCTTTAGACTTCTGCACACTGCCGGGACGCATTCCCTGACCTGACTGGGTTTTGAACCTGCTGACCTGCAGCCAGAGGTCCACAGGCCACTATCAGTCGAGCCTCTTGAATCAATAAAATGGCTGTACAACATCAAAAACCACATTACTAGCGGCTACAACCCTGAAACCATTATCTGTTTTCGGTCCTTAACCATCTCTGCTCGCTAAAGCCCGAATGTTACACCTTTAAGTGCTGTGATACTCTAATTTTTCTTGACAACGAGGCTTTCAGAAATAGGCCAAATTCATCCCTGCACTATTAGTGCAAGTACAATTACATCAAGAAAAACCTCTGTCCTCCTTCATCTTAATCAGATTAGCACAACTATAGAGGTTCTCAAGACCCACTTTGTAACCACCTAATTTTCCACAGCTTTCCTTAGTCGGATGCTGGAAGTTTGCAAACGATGGGTGGAAACTCCAGAAAACACACCTCCAGGCTTTCTGAAAACCGTATTTTTCTCTCAGATTATATACAAGCTAATATAACTGCATCCTGAATCTTCACTGCCCAGAGTGACTAGTTATCAAATCAATAGGAAGCAATCTTTCACAATTCAGCTTGCAACTCGCTTGTCACCGTGCATAAATTCCTGCCTTCCGACTTCTTCGCCAGGCTTTTCCTTCATTTATTATTTAATAAAGTGCGTAGAGGAGCCCTGGCTGTAGTCGTTTGTTCAAGATCTCAAACCTAGAAACGGGCTGGAATGTTTCCCACCTAAAGTTTTAAGGAGTTTATAATACCTCCGGCCCATGTGCTTCAAAAACGTTATCCTCAATGATGTAACAGGGGGGTACGCTGCTGCTGGCTGTTAACAGCTAGAACAGCTGTGGTTTTCTGCTTTTTTGCGCTGCTCAGGAGAAACGGCGATTTCAGCTTCCCTTTTTTCTTTTCTTTTTTTTTTTTTAATTTGGTTGCAAAACCTCCCAGCCGAACAGGTGTGTGCAATCGCCAACCACAGCCACGAGCCCAAACTGCTGCTTTTCTAAAAATTCCACCAGTCGGTGACACACGCTGGTCAAGGTTGCACAACCTTGTTTTCCACAGGCTGTTTTCTGATGATTCATTGCCCTCACGGAGGTGAATTTCAATTATCTTCTTTTCGCGCTTTTTTTTTTTCTGGTACTGTACTAAGAACTTCCTCATTTTCATTTCTTCTCCTCCTTTCCCCCCCCCAGCTCTCCTCAATTAAGTGAGTTTCCTCGCTAATCGAGAAACTACTGTGAACATTAAGCAGAAAAATCTCCCGTATGTATTCCCAGAGCAAACCATCACAGCAGAAAGTTCCCTATGTAACTTTATCCTCATTGGTCTCTGTCAAAGTCCTTCTTCATTCCTTCACCTCTCACTAACAACGAGCACAGTGATGTTGTAGGTTTGCTTTTGCAGAAGACACTAGTCCAGAGCTCCCAAACTAATTTTACATGTAGGTGAGCTTATACTGCTGCTGGAATCGGAAGAAAAGATCCGTCATGAACTTGCCTGCCCCACATTTCCTCGTCACTTGAGGTCTTCTCACATCATCTTCACAAAGGAAGAGTTGTGAAAAAGCACCAAATAAAGTCTTAAGTTAAAGACTACAATTTTTTACTGCTTTTTATTTCCTTCCCCTAGGTCTCCCATCTCCACCATCAGCATATTACTGGATATAAGAGGAAAAAAGCAGCGTCTTCAGGAGGTCAGAAGACACCAAAAACAGCAATCGTAAAAATTGACATCAGACAGATCTCACTTTCATGGCTTCCCAAATTCTGCCTTCAAATACTTCAGGCAATTTGTATTGTAAAAGATAATCACGGCTGCTGCTGGCTGACCATGTGGAAAGACAGGAGTTGGTGCCTCAAGTGAAGTTGTCTCTGTTCAATGTGCAGAGAACCTGCGTCGGTTCCTACAAATATTTAAATAGAGTACGACTTGGAGCAGAAACTATGTTTTTCTTCTTAAAGTTTTTCTTTTCTTCTTAAGCTTTTTCTTCGCTTTCATAAGCTTTTCCACACGTACGTGTTTACGGGCACATCCTTCCTCAAGGAGTACCCAGACAGAGGGAAAGGCTTCAGAAGGAAGGGCTTGAACCACTGCTCCCCCATCTGCTTCCCTTCACCCCCCACTCATGGTTTCCGAGAAGTCCTGCCCGGCTGACACGGCGGGTAGACGATGCAGGAGGGAGGCAGGGGAAGCCCTGCTCTCTGTTGCCTGTTGCGCTTGAGCAATTTTGGAGTTCTCAGAAGCACAGTTTACAGTTTATCAACACACACTTCGTCTCTAAGGAGTTTAGGTCTATTCAAAGGTTAGGTGGCAGCAGGATGCACAACCTAGGGGTCCAAGTTTTGGATTTCTAGGGACAAAATTCAGATGGACATTAAGTTCAAATCCTTTTCTAGACCAAAGACCTATGAAATCTCAAAAATCACACCTGGCATGTACCTGTATTTTTAGATATCTAGTTATCTTCAAAGACCCAGGCTTGTTCCTTGCTGAAAGTCCTCAGAATGATGATGATGAAGAGATCTGAAGGCCCTGTCCCCAGGTCAGACACCTTAGTAGTGAACATGTTTCCTACAACTCTCCCAATACACTGCAGAGAGCTCTGCATACCTTCCCTTACAAACCCCAGTGGATATTTTGCAAGTCACTTGGGCTGTCTCTTTGCAAAAACAAAGCCACTACAAAGAAGCCACACCAAAATACAGGACCATGAGTTTTATTTCAAGGGAAGTTGGATGGCAAAGTTCAGGACATTTAGAAAGAAGGAACAGAAACTTTTTTTTCTGAACTTTTCATTTGGAGCCTCATGATTTCAGATTTTGCAAGTGCTTCAGGAAAGATACGTGCACACTGTGTGAACACAAGCAGAGAACCTGTGACTCACCGTCCTGTGGTCTGTTTAACTCCTGAATCACAGGATCTATAACTGCAGAGTCATTCTTCTACCAACTTGTAGTCAAATGGCCAAGGAGAAGATCCATACAGAAAACAACCAGAGGAACAACCACCAAGGCGCATTGGCCTCGTCTGTTCTACAGGGAGGGACATAAAACTCCCGATTCGTCGTGTAAATTCTGCAATTCAGTCAACACTGACCAATATAGTTTGCTACTTAACAAAAGAGGCAAAAATAAGTCTCCTTGCTAAAATAATGGTCAAAGCATTGGAAGACACTGCAGCCAGACACCTGTCCTACATTTAGTAGCTTTCATGCATAATAGTCAATGAATGTTTTAATAAATCACAGCCCGCGTCCTTGCAGATGCCAGCATTTACAGCCAGGTACAAAATAATAAATAATAATCTTACTTGACTTCAGAAGTTATTATAAGATCCCCTACTTAGATACATCTTGTACACATAGATTGTCATTGATTTCAACCAGCAAAATTTATGAGACCTTAAAATATATATCAGTCAGCACCTGTGTTACTCATATCCATGACCATTTTTTCCTAGCTGTACATTTTAAATAGGTGTATTAAACAAAGCATAATTCCCAGCTCTGTACTGACCCAGGAACATGAGCTTCCAGCCTAGGAAGGAGACAAAGCCTTCCTAGGCAGTAAAATATGTTTTGGAGAAAGATGACATGCATGAGGTAGACAGATTATCTTAAATATCAGGTGTAAAATTACATCTTATTCTGTCTCCAGCAGTCAGAGAATGACTTAAAGTCTGGTCACCTTATTTAAGTATCTGAAATCCCACTATACAGTTACCAAAGCAGCTGGCTTTATATGCCATTTGCTCAGTCATTTAAACAAAAAATTGCCTAGTGTTAATAACTGTTTTCTTATTCACATACACTATGGAAAAAAAACCCAAAAGACAACAGAGATTGCCTACTACAGACACAAAAATAAAACAGAGAAAAAAAAATCTATCTTCTCCATAGGATCAGAAGGCAAGGGCTTCAATTCATTAAAGAAGACAGCTTCCTTCGCTTTACATCACCTTAAAGCTACTATTTGGGACATACCTTTTCACATTCCCACCAGAGCAAGTTTTATTGCTGCTTCTCCGCAGAAGGATACAAACACTATTGATTTTTAGTTATCTTTTCTGGTCTGTGACAGCACCATCATATGCATTACTATATAATATCGTAATTGCCCCAATGTGTTGAAAATTTGAACTGCTGTGGAAAATTTAAGGAGACAACAAGGAAGGTGGGCAGTCAGATAAATCACAGTCATTCGGGGTAGCGAGCTGCCAAGTCAGCTTTTTGGCAACGGACAGGGGAGAGGAGCTTTGACCAACGTATGGGTGTCTGGAACACGGCTGACGTACCAGGTTAGTCACTGTCCAAGTTACATCCAGGCAGGCAGAGTAATTTATTTATCACTTTTTTATGTGTAAGTGGCATGGTGTATAACGTAGTAGTGAAAACCAGAGTTTTCTAGAAGGGAAGGGAAAAAAAGTTATAAGGATTCCTTTTTTGAGAATTAAACCAGAAGAGTTTTTTCCTTCCTCTTTAGCAATTCTACTGGAATAGCCAGTGTCAGTAAGGTATATTTGCACACAATTTTTTCATAGAGAAAAACAGTACTTTGAGTCAATTTGGCTACATCTGTAGTGATGTGTAAGTGTTTGTACTGCTGGTTAAATTCTTTGATTACTTCTCATTAGGGACCAGGGAGTAGTGATTTGGTATTTCAAACACTTCAAGTTCAGGCCAAAATCAGATTTATGTCAGTCCAATGTAGGATTTGTAATTTAATTTAAGGCCATGGCTACAACTCACAGAAGTGGAGGTGTGATCAGATTGCATATTGGACACTGAATTGTGGAAATGAAGCTCACAGTTTAAATTCAGCTCAGCTCAAGGAAAGAGAGGAGGCTACTGTATTTACCGACTTCATCTTCTGGTGGAGAAATAGAAGCTATATGCATATAGGACTTCAGATTCTGGTAGCTACATATGTTTCTGAAATATTTTTAAATGCATTTTACTACATTCCATCTGGTTCTAAACTGGATGTGTCATAATAGAGGTCACGAGCTTCTGCCCAAACCCTGCTACATCGTTCAATTGCAGTTACAGGATCAAGTATTAGCTCAATAATAAACCCTTCTTTCTGATATAAATGCAGGTTCAGGTAAGACCCTCATTTGACTGTTATGTTTTCACCGAGACTTTAGAACTCTGCCCTGTCAAAGGAATATCTGGATTTTTTGCCAATACACCACTCCCAGCAAATAGCAAGTTTCTAGTCAAAGGGGAAAAACAACGTTAGCAAAAGAGCGGAGTTTTAATTTTTAGCTTATGAACTGTAAGAGTAATGGGACAGTGTAAGTTCCTAGTGCCACGGACGCTCTTTTCTACTTGCTTAGCATTGATTGGCAATAACATACAGCTCCTCCTCCCATGGAAAAAGCAATACTTCTCTAAATGAAACGGAAAGTGTCCTATTTTATGGCGCGTGTGTATATATATAATGTGTGTATATACACTAAATTAAAATTGATGACTTATTTTAAGTAATGTGTCAAAAGTGTTAAAAAATTCTGCTAAAGATTTAAGTGTTAGGAAAAAGAAAAAAAAAAGAGTACCAGAAATATCAGGAAGTATATAAAATCAAACAAAATTTTAAAAGTGAAAACAAATTTCAACATTTCCGCAAAAGCTGAAGTCCTCCCTAGCTAGGGGATGGTTATGCAGGCACTAAATGCCAGGTGAGCAGAGCATCCCGAAGCCAGAGCCAGATGCTGGATATTCGACAGCTCCTGGGAAGCCCCTGCAGAGCGCAAGGTGACAGCACTCCTTTCCCCAAGTCATTCTGGATTTGGCTGTCAAACCTTGTATGGAGGGCTCAGTTCAAAATGCTTCTTAATGAATCTCAAACCCCATCTCTGACAAGACCACAGATGTTGTTTAGACTTCAGTCATCCCCAAAATCAAGGGAGCAAAGTCCTAGAGCTCATAGTTTCACGAAGGTAATCTCTATGGTGGGTCTTCTACAGCCTCAAGCACCTCTTGCTGGACATCTGTCCATCTCCATCAGTAGCTGGAGCATCTCTTGCTCTTGTTTTCCTCACCTGCTACAGCATCCACTGTCCCCCTGCTCACAGCAAAATCAAATAAATCCATCAGCATTATGAAGCTCGCACGCTGCTACACTCAGTTAACAAGTTATATTTAGCTCAGGCTCAACACCCCTGGTTTTGATATAGTTTCTTTACTCCAGATTCAAAGGTAATGGGTTCTTCTATTAAAATTTTATCAGACATCTATAAATGTAGCAGTTGCTTTAGACTGCATGGCACAAAGCGAAAAAGAGAGAGAGACTGATAAATCTTAGAGTTTATTATTAATACAGGGAGAATTTCCTTTGTTTGTTGTGACGTGTTTTTATACTCACCGTGGTTCAATTTAGATTAAGGAGTAGGAAGATTATTGTTTCCCAAACGACAAGTATCATAAATAAACACAAGCAGAGAAATTCTTGTATTTATATCCCAGAGAGATACGCCAAACTATCTACAAATAGCCAGGCTAACGGGAAAATTAGAGTACCTGCGGGTTCAGGGGTAGCCTGCCTGTATTTTAGTGCCCTTGACAATCACAACTGCCAGGTTTTTCCTTGAGTTTTGATCCACTGCAGTGCTGGCGCTGCACTGTGTCAGGTTACGCTGGGTCACATCTCATCTGTGATGTGACATAACGTGACATAACTCAATGTGATGCGATGCACAGAATAGGCAGGTGCCCACAGGAAGCATATACTCCGTGACTACGAGCAAGTTGTTCGGCACAGCAGGTACAGCGCTCCGAGCCGCTCTGCACATCCATTGATGTAGATAATTAGTATACAAAACAACGCTCTGCAATATGCTCATTCCAACTCACTTGTTTCCTATAAACCATACCCCTAAAAAAATATTTTACGGGGACTGTTGGGCAAGATTTTCCCGTGTTTTGGGTGTTACAGTATAAAAAAAGAGGAGTGAAATAAATCACCTACCCCAATAAAACACCTCTTAATTCGGGATTAACGTTCAAATGTTGGTATGCAAAGGGATACAATGTGCTAAGTAGATTTTTGCATTTTATTTTGATGAATAATTTCTATAAAGTTTTCACAGGCTGAATGTGACATTTTTAGCCAAAATAGCCTTCTCTCCACCCTGAGAAGGTCACTCAGCCCTTGTGATGATGGTTACCTCTTCATGGCAAACGAATACCACCTACACTTCATTATGAAGAGACAAAAGAAAAGTAACTAAAAAACCTACCATGAAACAGAAAACTTACTTTCCATGCTTACGCAAACCATCATATTGTCATTTATCGTAACAACTTCCATGTTACTGTTTCTGGTTTTTAATTGGCAAAAACTTCTACAGCACCTTTCACAATTAAGTTGCATCATTTTCCTTAGTTTTTATTTACCATAAGAAGATCCTCATGGATTAATTTATCTCATGTCCCCTCAGTCAAGGTCTGCTAATCTCCTCCTCTTTCCTAATCTATGCATTGAACAGCATCCCATATTTCCAGCCAGGGCAATCTCAAGTCAAAAAATAGCAGAAAACCCTGCCCCTTTCTCGGTTTAGAGGCAGTTACTATCAAGTTTATTTTTATTTTATTGGAAGTGCCGACAAAAAGAATGGCACAGAACACTGGCCCACGTCATACATTTTTCGGAGCCATATGAACAGCAATTTTAAAGACATACAAACCTTCCTCTTGGCCACATTACCACAGGACACCACAAGGCTGTTTGCTTACGTAGTTCTCCAAGTGAAAAACACAGAAGATATTGAGAGTGCTCACTGAGCCCCAAAACTCATATCCCCCCCCAGTGTCACGAACAAAGGACTAAGGCTAATGCACTGGTCTGTAAAGACGCCAGAAGGTCCCTCTCGCCTCCTCCTGCTGCTGCGCAGGCTCCTGCTGCCTTTGTAGATAGGTTGGTTTGGGGGTATTTAATTGAAGAAAAATGTTCCCGAGCGCGGGAGCAAGCGAGGCTGAAGGGCGTTATGAATCTGAGCAGCTCACACGTGCTATCGAGCCCATTGTCAGCAAGCCCCAGGTGCGCATAAGAAAAGGCAGGAGAAGCGCGTGTGGGACTGCAAGGGGAAAGGGCGATAACCACCCAAGCCAGGAAGCGCTCAGGCCAAGGTGCCCTTGTTTTATATTTAGGTATTCCTTGCCCATAGTTTCAAAAGCGGGCGTGCAAAATGAGCAGCTTTATTTTGCCCTTACAGGAGAGATGTTCCCAGCCAACCGAAGGGGGATGATGTACTGTAGACTGACAAGGGCTGCGAGGCTCGAGCACTGCAAGTGTTTCAAACTGTGGGAGAGCTAAACACAGAGTGAGAACATTTTATTTTTAAAAAGCCTGGCAAGCCACGCTCCCCATATAGCTCACTTCCTCCCAGAAACTTTCCCTAAAATATTTTTGTTTGATATTTTCATCCAAGTCCTTATCGGATCCAAAGTCGAGGCTCCTGACATCTGCTCCCATCTCTTTCTGAAGGAGAAGTTGGAGCCTGGAAAACAGGTAACTGCTGCCTCTGCAGCCTGACTGCAAACACGCCTCGGGTGGTGACAGGGGTCTGCTCTCAACCATCAGCCTTTACCAGCTACTGCCCACTCCTCCGAGATCCAGCCCTGCCATATGCTCAGAACGGAGTAGCCCCTGATGGTGTGTTGTAACAAGGCTGATTCCCTTTAAAGGCGATTCTTTACACGTATGACTCGTGCAGCAGAAGAACACAAAAATAAATATCAGCGTTATCGGCGCTGGCAGCAATGCATATAACCCTTTGCCCAAAACCTCCTCTTATTAATAGTCACTGATTTCAGGCACTTTTTGTCTAGCCAATTTTAACTGTTTGAGCTGGCATTTCTATGCCAGGTATCTGTTTTAGAGACAGATGCTTTGGAGACACTCAAGCTCAAAAAAGTTGAGGCATTTCTTTGATGAGGGCTGGGCTGGGGAGAGGAAATGCATTGCCTTGCCCAGAATAACAGCAAGATTTATTCTTGCCAAAGATCCTACCACCATTCAGAGTAGAAACTTGAGATTCAGCAGAAGCAGGGGTAGCTCTTGTCTGGTATCAGCCATTTGACTTTGGCCAGGTTCTTCTTATGGACATCTCAAGTTTGGGAGAATTTTAATTATTTTTTTTTAATCTTCTAAAAGCTGGAATGTGATTTCTCACAAGCCAAGTTTATTCTTCCCTCAGGGCTTTCAAAAGCCATCTACACAGCATGGGAGACTCTTGCGCTGAGCACAGGGCTACAGGAGTAAAAGAAATCCCCTGTAGATGCTGCTCCTGGCTCCAAGGCAGGGCTGGGCCCCCAGAGCAAACACAAATTCAAACTGCCAATGCCCCTCTGTCAGAAATTAAACAAAAGAAAGGGTGGGGGAAATCGAGGCAGAGGGAAACTAAGAACCTACCTAAAACAGCATAGAGAGGGGAGAAGAAAACCTGATCAAGATCAGGTGAAATTCCGGGTACAGGAAAGGATGGAAAAGCTTCTGGGTAGAGGTGCCCCAGCCCTCAGAGCCAGGGACCTCCCCAGCACACACCCAACAGCAGCCAGGCTACAGGTAAAAATGATCCCACAGGGGAAGTATGATGTGCTTTGGTTTTGGTTTTAAATTCACAAAGAAAACAGCTTGTCCGCAGAAGAGCCCACATGAAAAAAGTTTGAAGCGTTGATATTTGGCTTCTCAAACCACAGGCTTTTTTTGAATCTCCCTCCACTCTGGAGAAACATCTGTCTTCTTGTAACCCCTGCCTCCCTCACATCACACTTCTAAACGCTTACCCCCATCTAGTATGGCAAAATACACGATCAAACCGTATCATAACGTATACACATGAGAAGGCCACCGCATATGTATACAATTAGGGTCAAATAGGCATTTTCTGACTTTCGAATCAAGCACTCCAAGCATTTATATGCTCAAAGCAATGTACAAACATACGATACACACACACAAGCCTCCCCCCAGGATGGGGTGCGTTTGGGAGCAGCATCCTACACCGACGCGAAGTCTCAGCGGAGCCTGTGGGAGCTGTAGGGTGCTCAGCACTTTTCAAAAGCACAACATTTACATTTAGACTCCTAAACGAACTTCGCAGCCTAAATTTAGGCTCTTATTTCTGACACAAAACTTAAAAAAAATAAAAAAGAAAAAATTCCTTATGAGCCTCCAAATTTAGAGCTGGGTACCTCAACATAGTCATGTCGGAGTAAAATGTAAACCTTGCACTTCGGCCCACATTCTTATCAAGTTGATTTCCAAAAGGGGAACCGATCAAGCAACACAAGATTTGAAAAGGAAAATAATAATCCAGACTTGCTCGTGTGAATTACTTGCATCCTGCTTTATTGCTAGCTGCCAGTCAATCGATTTGGATCTCACTTGCATCCTCTTCCATCGCTGCAGCTCCAGCAGCTCAGAGCTGGCTATAAGGAAAGCGAGATTTTTGCAAAACTTTCGAGCTCAGCGTCAGATGCTAAATCATATTTCTAAAGGTAATCGTGGCGTTTAAAAGTTCTAGTCCCAGCAAAGTCAATGCAGCTAAGGCTCCTAAATCCATGCTGAAGTTTTACGCACCTTTCAATTTTGACTCGTATAAAATATCGCTGTGCAAATATTTTCCATTAGCAGAAATCACCTGCTCCCGACAGCTTCTCAGGGAATTTTTCCTCACATGTAATACAATCTAAACATGTGTGTTGCATTAAGTTGGGTTATATCAGGTCATGCCACCTGACACAGTATATCCCACCATAATCTAATGTGATGTAAATCACTCATTACAACAAACCTAAGGAAAAAAAAAAAGGGAAGAAAAAGCCCCTGCTTTCCTCCCACCTCACAGACAGCTGCAGCAGATAAAGTGTCTATATTGTCATAAACGTCCAGGTGAGCATCTGTGTTTTGATGTTATTTCAAGGCATTTCAGCACACCTCTATTTCCACGGTGGCCACAGCTACAGGCCTAGCTTGATCACTGGTGGAAGAAGGAAGGAAAGTTTTTATGACTTAGTTTTAGAGAATATTTCCCTTTTTTTTTTTTTTAGCTAATATATGCTACAGCAAAAGGAAAAGTGTCAGAAATATTATAGCACGGTCATAAAATTCAATGCAGGTCCAAAGCTCAGTGCAAACCAGCTTGGTGAGGCAGAGGAACAGGTGGGAGAGGAGGCAAAGGGGATCAGCTCTCCCAGGACGTGAACACAAACCACAGAGCAAATCCATTCCCATAGAGGCCAGATTTCAGGTTCTCTCACCTCAGCTTAAGCAACAGAAATGATAAAGTTCTGAAAAAGGTGGAGAGAGACACTTTATCAGGGAAAGTAGGGATATGACAAGGGGTAACAGTTTTCAACTGGCAGAGGGGAGACGGAGATGAGATGTAAGGCAGAAATCCTTTGCTGTGAGGGGGGTGAGCCCCTGGCCCAGGTTGCCCAGAGAAGCTGGGGCTGCCCCATCCCTGGAGGGGTTCAAGGCCAGGTGGGACGGGGCTTGGAGCAGCCTGGGCTGGTGGGAGGTGTCCCTGCCCAGGGCAGGGGGGTGGAACTGGATGATCTTGAAGGTCCCTCCAACTCTAACCACTCTATGATGTGTGATAATTAGCAGTTCTGCATCACTCTACCTTACCGAGGATGATCAGCCTCTTTTACCAGCCCTCTCCTGCTGCTCCCTATATAAAATAGGGCAGGCAGGAGGAGAGAGACCCGTAGTGCAGGTTCTCCTGCAATAGACCCAACTCCCACCACTTTGAAGTAGCACAGAAAGGTCTGCGTACCCCATTCACTCTGCACAGCATTTCGTCTACATGCAGTCCTTCGAGCTGCTAATGTTATTCTTGGGGTTTTTAAAGCAGGCATTGAAAATCAGCAGTTCTTCCATAAATATTAAACTATCACACTCATTATGACAAAGGCATCTGCTGAAGGCGATTATTTGTCTGAACATCCCACACAGCGTAGGTAGAACATGGGTTATGTTAAGAGCCTGTTGTAGGATGCAGTCTTTATCATTTTATAAAGTATGAATTTCACATCCAAGGGGTAAGATTAATGTCATGAATTATAACCGTAGTCAATTATTACTGACTTTTTTTTTTTTCAATTCTGTTATTTTAAAGTTGTCTACCTATCTACTAGAACTGCACCGAGCTGGATTTAATCACCAACAGATTTGTGGTTACAGCAATACGAGTGTCTTGTGAAGTAACTACAAAAGGACGCTTACAGGACCAGGAAAATAACATCCCTTTACACTGAAACAAACAATTACTGGTGATGTAAAAATACGGAGTGCCACAGGCAAGCATGAACCCTGCTTACAATTTAGATTATTTCAGCTGAACTGGCTTTAAACTCAAATTCATGCTAATGTAGGTACTGTAAATACAGCCTGCACCTTAATTCAATAATGAGATCAACAATTACACTTAAAGATTACTTAGCACTTCAGCAGTGTGAGCAAAATCCTTTTGATCACCTATATTGTGCTATTCATTATTTTCTTTGATGGTTAATAACGCTGAAACGTGCTTGTTAAAAAGAATAAAATGAAGTACAATATTTATACCTTATTACAAAGTGCATTAGCAAATCGGAGAGCTCAGAGCACCTACATTAAAAAGAAAACATCATCAATATTTGATGTTTGTCTTCCTTAACATCTAGTTGCATTTTTAACACCAATAAAGCTTTCAACCCTGAATCCATCAGGGTATCCAGAAATGCGATCCTTTGCCCCCCGGACCCACACGCTGGCCATTTTGTTACACATCTTTGTTTCCTTCTTTGTGTGGCCTATAGAAAACAGAAATCAGCATTTGTCAACCATGGTGTGATTTCAAGAGGTGAGTGCTGGGAGACATTTTAGTAAGCAAGAAGAAAGCAATTATTTGACTTGGAGATTTCAACACCATTCTAAGTTGGGGGGAAAAAAAAAAAAATGGCACGAAGACATTGTGCTAGGCAACAGATCATGTAAACATTTCCTATGACAGTCTTTCATCGTATATAGGAACATTTACACTGCCAGATCTTGTCTTCTTTAAAAATGTCAGCTCGGTAAGTTTGATGCACATGTGCTCCTTCTGTAAGTGTCTGCTCAGGCAGACAGTTTACTAATTTGTGGCTCAGTAAACCTTTCACTGCACCGAGCACCTTGAGGTTAGCACATCTCTAATCATTATTTGATAACAGAAATCTGTAAGCATCACATCCCTGGTAACAAGAACATTGTATCTTAGCAACCAGCCTTGATATTCAAACAATTTCATTAAAGCGTAGCACCTCTTAGCAGGTGGGTGAGTGCGGGTGTTGATAAACATTTATAACATGATCAACCATTGTGTTTGCCAACACTATAATCAGCATGACAAATTTATGAATTTGTTTACAAGCTCTTAGGTACCAACCTAAGTAGGTAAACTACCTTCTAGTATGCTTCTGTATCTATAGACACAGGCACATTCGGAGATTTGATGCTTCTTTAAATTGAACATATTGGATAAAAGGTTACCAGATGAACATCACATGTCACCGTAAAAATCACCATTTAAATTAAACCACAAAGGATGTGTTAGAGCCAGGGCAAAGATTATATTTCACCCCCAAGAGAGCTAGAAAATTTAAAGTTGAAGGTGTCTGTAATTTATCCCCACGTCCCCAGCAGGGCATGTGCATGGACACGGCGCCCCAGCCCCACATGCGGGACCCAGGGAGTCACCGCCACTGCAGGACAGGGCAAAGTGGCTTCCTGCCCTCACCCAAGATTTGGTAACCCTGTGCTCCCTGCCACAGGGAGATAGGCAGGATAACACATCTGCCTCCCACGGGAAACGAGCAGGGCTCAGATTATTTCAGTTCATCAAATACCCTACAGCATACCGATACTATGGGAGGATGGCAGACTTTGAAGAAAGCAAATCCATCACCCTATTTTGGAAATTCAGCTTGGACATCTGCGGTCATACTCCACAAAAAGGGTTCATACAAATACATCTTCTTAAGTGGAAGCACTACAGACCGGATAGGCCAAACTTTGCTTACAGAAACACAGGAAATCTTTTTCAGTTCTGGGTTAACAGAGCCCTGTCCCTTGCTATCCCAAGAAAGCCGATCATATAATGTTCTTCATAAACTATTTAGCTTCATCTTAAAACCAGTTAAGTTTGTTAACCCCATAATTTCCATTGGAAGCTTTTTCCAGAACCTCACTCCTCTGATAATTCAAAGTCTCCTAATCTAGGGTCTGATTTTATTAATGGCTCTTGAATATTCGTTTGTTCTCATGCCAATACTGTCATTTAACTGAGACCACTCAAACCTTCTTGATGTTTACATCCCTATTTTTTACACAGAGCAATCGTGACCCCTCTTAGTGTTCATTGTTGCTAGGCTAAACAAATTGTGCTCTTTTATGGCTGTATTACATCAACACAACCCTGAGGAGGGCAATAGGTTTACCCTTTTGTAATCAAAACCAGCATTTGATCTCATGAACTTAAATGGAAATATCCTTCTATGAGCGTTACTTTCTAAAACAATTTCCAGTGTTGCGTTGCTGCTCAAAGGAGCAAGAGGGAGAGAAAGGGGACAGCTGGAGAAAGTTAGCTGGCCAGGCCAGGGTCAGAAAATTTGACTGTGCTGTTTATAATTGGGTGTGCCAACTAAAGTCCCTCGAATCCTTTTGAGGGGCAGATTTCACACAAGTCTTTAGGTTACAAACTTTAGTTATGAAATCATGTATCTATCCAAATCCATCTAGAAATGGAACAGTCTCTCCACCCCTTATTTTCCCTGTAAGGAGAAGCCACTCTTACAATCTCACAGGCTGCTCTAAGACCAAGACCCCCAGGCACCACATGATACCTGCTCAGTAGATATTAGACTCGGGTCCAAACACACTCTCGTATTCAAAATTCACATAGGCTTACGAGTATATTGTGGAGACCAAGCCAATCTGTGGTTGGGAAGCCATATCAAGAAACTTCTAGACATTTATTTTCTGAGAGCTTAACGTCCTTTTTATATTATCAGCCACAGATACCTTTCTGCTCTGCTATTTGTGAGGGAGCACAGGCCAAGAAGCAAACAAAGGCAACGGGAGTGGCAAAAGTATCTGCGGCCAATGCGTAGATAAACACAAAACACATCATATTCCACCTTTGTATCTGATTAATGGATGTTTACTACAACAAATCAGAAGTAAAACGCTTGGAACAGTCAAGAACAACTTGATGCCTCAATCTAGTCTCCAAAATAATGACGTGTTCCCCTTTTCGGTAACTTGTTTGCAGTATTTTTTTTCAAGCAAACCCAATAATAGTTTTGCTTGAGCTGCAAAGCGTGTTTAAAATTTACCAAAAGGTGGAAGGCAGAATGCAAGTCAGAGAAAAACAAGAATATGAAGTTTGTACCTTGTACCTATTGCATCCAAGGTAACACGACCGCATCGCTGGTTTCACACCGAGCATGCTACATCAGGCTATTAATCTACCTGAAATACCTGGGACCAAGCGAAGCATTATGAAATAGGTAACTGAAACTCCCTTTTTGAAATTAGTCATCCACTGCAAAGAAAAAAAAAAGAAAGAAAAAAAGAACACCACATTCTATCACTTTAACTTGTCTTTGTGGTTCGCTTTCCTCCCATTGCTAATATCTGATGATAAACCTATATTCTACGGCTGGGAAAGAAAACCCATCTGACACATTAGAGTAATGGAGGGGGTTTTTTTTTTCCTCTTTTCCTTTAAACTGGCTATCCAGGTTTGTAAAGCTAGATAAGTTTTAATTAATTATCTCAAGACATTTAAAAAACAAACAAAATTAGAAACGAGAACTAAGGACTACAGCGAACAACGGAAAATATTACATAAATATACACACACACTTACTAAACAAACAAATGCCAAGCAGACACACACATAAATCATATATATATAAATATACCTTTAGCAACAAATTTGGATTAGTTGCATACAAAGAAGAGGAAAACCTATTTAAAACAGGAGAAAAAGGCAATCCATATTCTCTGCTGTACAAACAGGATACAAATTAAATTTCCAGAAAGAGACATCTTTGTTATCAGACAAAATAAAAAAAAAGAATTTTGACCAGCTGTGGTTCTTGATGCCTCAGTTTCACCTTCTGTAAAGTGAGAGACCTGCTGAAATCCCATGTCCTCTCCTGCAAGCTAACATTCACAAAGCACTCCAAACCTGGAAGTATTTTTGGAATAGTATCTTCTGAAAAGGCTGAAGAAATACCATAAAGAACAACTTAACAGGCACACAGAAGTCAAATTCATATTCTCTAGCTGGCATCTTTTTACTCCGTGTTTGTACAGCACAACAGAGTCTCATCCACGAAGCGATGACGGCAGTAATCTAAAAAGACATTTTCTCCTTCCCTTTCAGCTCATTTCTTTTATGCCATATGTGTTTAGTAGTCAAAGAAGAGAAATTAATAGTATTTCTAATGCGCTGAACAAATCCTAAGCGTGGGTTAGAATGTCCAAATGTAGTTTGAAACGGGACAGGTTTTGAAGAAACAAAGAAGAGTTTGAGGTGGTCTTCAAGCAGTGTTGCCCTGCTCTTAATCCACCCATGGAAAAGCCAGCATTTTGGATTCTAGCTTTTCCAGCAGCCTCGGATTACAACTATTCCCCATGAAAGCTTAGTAAAGATGCATGTGCAGTCAAAAGCCAGTGAAAAAACTCTCTTTCTCCATATCTCATTTCCTAATAAGGGACTATCCCAGCTTCCCAGTCTGGTTTGTCACATCTCTGCCACACAGAGGAAGCCACTTGACAACACTTACTTAGCTATACAATACAGCAGGCAAGTACACATTGCCCAAGTCAGCAAGGAACAGACGTGGGATCGATAATAAAACATGCTACTATAGAAGCGATAATTACTTAACACCACCATGGGCTAGTTAAATATTATCCCTGTTACACAGTTAGGGAAAACAGACGGAGATGGTGTTGAGACTACATGGAGTCACTTGTCAGAAGTCGAGGTTGATCTCATTGGCTTCAGACCCCTGTTTTTATATCGAGATTCAATACCAAAAAGGGAAATGCTGGATGTTTTGAAACAGATTTTTCTGGAAGAGGGAGGGACAGTTTCTAATGCTTTTATGGCCTTCCTGACACCGGCTATAGGACCGCTCAACAGTTTTGACTCACAAAAGGAGGAGAACCATGCTGGGGCCACCTGTGGCACCACATTCGCCTTCTTTCATTCTTCAACCTTCTCCTCCCCAGCCAGCCTTACGCCTCCTGGGAGGAGCCACTCCTTGGCCACTTACAAAAAGGCACACGTTGGGTATCTGGGAAGTCCCCTAAAATTTGAAATATCTCTGCGACTCAAACTCCAGCAAGCTGTTTCCTCCCATATTGGGCCAGAATGGCCCATACTCAGCAAAATGCAATGAGCATGCTGAGAAAGAGGTCCTACTGCATGGGCCTGGGGCAATGTATACACACAACCAGTATGGGATGCCACAGATGATGCCTGAAGATAAACATACATCCTCTCATATTTAAACAATGTATTTTTGCCTTTTTAGTACAATACTAAAATCTGTTTAGTTTTCACACTGCCAGTGTAGACCTTCCTGAGATTTTCAGTGGAGAAGAGCAAGAAGACCAAGGCTGAGGACATCCACACAGAGCACTGCAGGTGACCTCAGCTGGGGCCTTGGACAAGAATGCCACCACAAAAGATGGTAGAAAAGCTGACTCCAACACCACTCTGCTCCATAGCAACTTGCAAGACTCCAAAATTGTCCTTGAAAAGTTCTTGCTTTTCAATGTTAGGCTGTTGAAATGCCCATTCCAATCCCAAACATACAGGCTTAAGAAACGAAAGTCTTTGTGTTGATATACACTGGCCTGGTATGTCCTAAAGGATGTCTCTTTGCTTAATTCCCAGCAGAGCATTTTATTCAAATCACACACAAAAAAAAAAAAAGCCCGAAAACAAAAAACATCGCCACAAATTAGGCAAAGCTGAGTTTCATACTGGTCTGAAACAACTTATGGGCCACCTACTTAGTACTATCAAACTAATTAAGTGCCTTCTACTAATGGGAGGGGAAGGTGAAAAGCGTTTTGGATGTTCTGATGGATTTCCTGGAGCTGTATGGATTGCCAGGCTTTAGTTCTTCAGAAGCCCATCCAGTTGATTAAGATCTTGCAGCGGTCAGTTGAATTATATATAGTTTTCATTAGAAGCCTAATGATAAATATGAACTCATAAGTGTGTGTGTGTATATACACATACCTATAGAATTTAATCATTCAGATCACAGTGGAAAGTAGTTTTAGCACAGCAGTGAATTTTGTCTTTCCAGTGTGTTCCAGGAAAAAAGAAAAAGTAGAGCTGTGTATGAACATAAATTAGAGTGACCTTTAACCACTTCTTTAACTCACAAGGAAAAGCTATTGCATTTTAGGGAAAGAATAGTCTCCATTAAAGGAAGAGACAATCAGCCCATTAGGTCAGTTTTAATTTTGAGACCAGAATATTAAATACTGCCTTTGATTATGAATTGTATTAAAGTGATTAAAATCTTCTAATAAAAAAAATCCTAATCCCGGACCTGCTGTCATATAAATATATATGGTTCACAATGTCTCAATGCAACTTAACATTTGTAAAAAAGGACATAATTTATTAAAAATGTAATCTAACCACATTTAAATTGATTTTGAAACTCACAGACACACTTTTACCACCCTACTGTCTGATATAAGAGACTTTCAGTGAAACCACTGATTGCTTCGAGCTTTTTACATTTTTCCTGATAATGTGACCACCTCTACGACATAAAAACCTCTTGAAGAACTCAAGAGAACTTCATCAGATACTGAGAGATGAGTGACAAAAGCTACAGAAACCCTAACATTTTCCTGAAGTATCTTTGTTATTATTTATAAACACTTTTTCCTGTTGCTGTAACACAACTAGGAGACATATGCAGACAGATAAAACACCAAATGTTTATTTTTTTTTTTATGTTTTAAAGTGATCTTTGCATTATGCAGGATTTTTCCTTCAGATCACTATAATAGTCTTCTGAGAGGCAAGCTGCAATCCCCGTTTGACTCATCACATTATGTGCTGGTATTAAGTTTTGCATTAAATCCCAGTGCCATCTATAACTTACTACTAATTTCTTTACACCACTGAGGCTTTGATATCTGATGGAAAGCCCCCGAAACCTCACCAAGGGTCTCATCAAATCAGGCAAGCCTCACTTTCCTGTGTATTTACCAACTGAAGCATATATTCAAGTGAACCTAGTTGGAGGAGACCATGCTTGGTTAATCAGCTATGCAGAGTTTTCTCAACCTATTGTTTCTATCAATACAGCCAAAATTCTACAAAATGGCATCCCTTAATGCTATACCTGAATATCAAAGCTCTACCTGAATAAAATCAAAATGGTATCTCTCAGCCACATTAATTCCTTACTTCTTGCTTAGTGCAATGCATCTAAAGAAATGAAACTTATTGAATCAAGTTTAATGACATAATAAATTCTTCCCTTCAGACAATGTTGAGGCTTAATTCACTAGTGCACTTTAAGCCTTTGCCTTTAGCATCTGATGGGTCATTAGTCTGTAATCCAGCAGCTAGTCTGTTTAGAATCTAAACTAAATCACCAAGTACCATATCAGTAGTTTCTGAAATATGACTGGCAGGTCAAGTGGCCTCAAAAAGACTGCCTGGGGCAGTTAAGACTAGGATAGAGCACAACTAGAACAGAACCAGTGATGAATCTGGAAGCATGTACTCAATAAAGACTTCATTCATTCTAACTCACTAAACAGCAGTTCTTCAAATGACTTGACTTGTATTTTTGATGTTTTTAACCAGTAGGTCATGCAATAAAATTGCCCTGTATGTGCCAATAGGCTTAACACACAGATCATTGACTCGCGTGCTTGGGCATATTTTATTTATATTTTTCCCCTCAAGTTTTTCCATAGCAGCCTGAAATAGGCAATAGAATCACCATCATATGGGAAAACTTGTAATCTAGTGGACTTAGATCACAGAATTCTCAGAAGCAGAAAGTTTGATGAAACACCCTTTTGTCCAAAAAGAAAGCAACTCTGAAATGCCAGTTCCTACACCTGAAAAGTCACATTCTTGAGATGCTACTAATAATCTGTGCTCCCAGATGAATATTTCTCACATTATGTATTAAAAATAGCCCTTATGCAATCATTTTAGGGTTTTTCAGTGCAAGCCAGAAAAACCAACACTGCTTCAGAATTTCAGTTGGAGTATTCCAGGCTTCTTGGAGAGGAAAGCGTGCTGCGCTCATCTCCATCACCCTCCACTACAGCATACGCTGAACACTTGTAAGACTCAATTCAAAGTCCACTTCAGTCAATTGACCCCAGTGGTCTTTAGATCAGGCCCTTAATCTGTACATTGCACTAAGATAATCAGTAACAGCTTAGTTAGAGAGGACACACTTTTTTTAATTATTTTTTTTTTTGCCCACTTGTCATTCCCCAGCTCCAACGAAACATTACCAAACCCCTCAAAATAAAGAGACTGGCACTTTCAGACAATACAGCCTGTCATACACTATAGTCATAATTTAAGTGATATTTGCTGTTTAAAAAAAAAAGAGACATGGTAGCAAAATTAAATAAATACAATTAAAAAAAATGAGCTTGATGCTTTGACTCCTAGAGGACATGTTTTCTTCGCTGCTGCCCTGAACCACATTTCAACTCTTGTGTCACAGCAGCTTCCCAGTGGACACAGAGGACATTTGGCACCGAGCACAGGGTGGAAAGGAAGACTAATTCTCGCATCAAGGTCCACTTTACTTCACAACTATGTTTCTTTATTCGCAGTAATGCCTATAACATAATGATACTTAGAAATAGTTAACAGAGTAGGACAAATCCACTCCAGCTGAGTTACCGAGGCTATCATAACCCTACCAAGGGTCCTACTGACTTCCACGTGACACAGGTATCAACAGGCAGATGCTCCAGAGAGCAGCAATAGCAGAACACGGTAGTAAAGCAATTCTAAATACCACAGTATTTGGGGAGTTCGTAGGTGCTTGGCTAGTTCCTTGAATCCATGCCTTCCACTGCAGGTCTGTGGCAAGAAGACAGTTCCCAGCAAATCAAGCTGTAAATTATCATGAAGAAGCTGATCTCTCTCCTCATTGCGTAGCACCGAGAGAAAACAAGGTTTGGAAACAGAACACGAGGTTGGGTTATAAACTGTAGACACAAGAGACTTAACCCACTGCTTTTACAATACCAAAATACCAGGATTCAAAAGGTGGACAGGATCATCTCAACATTCCTACTCCCACAGCAGAGCAGGACAGGGGGCCACAGTCAGCCCATTTGACAGTCATCTCCCATGGAGCAGTTGCACAAAACCCAGCAAGGCAAAGCCCAAAATATCCCCAATTAGAAAGATAACTCATTTCCAGATCCAGCTTGCTCGAAGTTGTCTACAGATTAATTTAAATATGCATTAAACACACTGTGTAACAGAGGCAAAATTACTTATTGCTTTAAGCATGCCCATGCTATTTTAAAATAGGCTGGCCGTCATGAGCATTTCTCCTATTATCTTTGGTGACATTTAATCAGTGCTTAAATGTTGGGAACACAAGGGAAAGAAATCAGGTTATATGTTTGGGAAGGCAACTCTTAGAAATTAGGCTTCTTTCCAAAAGAATACTTAACCGGTTGCTCACTGACTATGCAAACGTGGTAAGCACATCAGCTTTCTCCCTGGAAGGAGGAAAGTCACAGGATACCCCAACCCAGGGTCAAATCCTTTCTGGGGACACACTGGCAAAGCTGAATTCAAATTCCCAGAAGACTCAGACCAATAACTTCAGACTCTGTACAGTAATATTCCCTTTTTCTCTGTCTCTCATATGCTGCAGAGGTGGAGGGTATTTACAGAAATGAGAAAAAGTAATAATTTTTTAATTTCTTATTGAACTATCAAAGGCGCGCTGTCATTTGGGATCTCCCTCCATCTCCAGCCTTTGTATTCCAAGGTACTTCAGTAACAGCAGCAAGTGAGCCTAAAACGCCAACTTGAGATTTGCATTATAAATGGCATATACAAAGGGAGATTTTTTAAACTTTGGTTGATCTAGCATATCAAAGATCTTTTTCTCTCTTTTTCTGAGCTACTTCAGTGACTGTATTGAAGTGAACTGAAAGGATTAGCTTGAAAGTGGCAAGAAATCTGGCATGCAAAGAAAAAGAAAAATTTTTTTTCCTCCCTCACTTATTTCAGTTGAACTCTTCATTATATGGGGGCCCCTTTCCTCTTCTGAAACGTGTTTTTCTGTCTCACTCATGCTATCCCGTGCTGTGTCAATACCAAACAAGGTGAAAATATAAAGCAGGCAAGAACAGCTCCCGACTCAGGTTCGTTCAGCCCCTGTTGAACCTTCTGCGCTGCTAAACTGAGCACCGGGGTGAACATTACACCACATTTGTTTGTTATTTCCTCTTTAGCCAGAGCTAGTGGTAAATCCAGTGATGCTAATGGCCTCTGCCTCTCCCACACCTTATCCTGAGCTGCTTCCTTAAAGCGCAGACCATTTGTACGATCACAGAAAGGCACAGGGAACATGTTCTCCTCTTCCCAAGGAAATCACACACTGTTTTCACTGCTTGCAGTGCGGTTTGCATAGTCTTGCTCCAGTAACATCTATCTGGGAAAAATGAAACAGCATGGAAAAGTCACCGGGGGAAGAAGAGCAGAAGGAATGACTCAGCTCTGAACCTGAATTCAGACGAAAATGAGTAAGAGCTCCCAAAATCAAAAAAAAAAGATTCACAACCACTGATACCAATTCTCCATTCAGAAATGTTTCTGTTTAGAAAGTTTACAACAATTTCTTTAGAAATATTGCTCTCTTTGCAGCTCCCTACCTAGCCCGATGTCCCTTTTCTTTTCTTTCTTTTGAATAATTAAGCAAACCAGCTGCATTTACTTTTTGAAACAAAAGCCCTTTATGTTTACTGACAGGTTCAGCCACAGTCCTACCCAAACAACTCGCATCTCCTAGATAACAGCCTCAGAAACGAGCTCCCAGCCTGCATTTAGTAAAAGGCTGGAGGTCCGAGGGGAAAGAAGGGGCCAGCGGGCACAGGCGAGGGGAAGGGTTTGGGTTTCCCATGCCAGGGCTGAAAACGAGAGGACAGCTGAGTCAGAGCCCCAGGACTCCGTTACCGCTGCGTGTTTCCAGCCTAAACTGTTATTCCCATGGCAGGAGTTTTGCATTGGCCACTCTAGTCCAAGCTCGCTCACTCTTACATCAGTGACTTCAGAGCAAGAAGAGACAGACAGGCAGCAGGGGAAAAGCCAGTGCAGGGCAGCGTAATCGCGGCTTTCTTGACTCACTCGCTCATGCCAGGATAGCCCAGGGGTTTGCAGTGGGAGCGGTGTGTGCTCAGGCTCAGCCGGGCGTGCGAGGACGGACCGTGGGACAGTCAGGGTATCCCAAACATGGGGAACATTATTCCAAACATAACCAAATAAAACTTACAATGACGTGCCGCTGGGAGAGTCCTTAAAGTGGAGTTTCTAAAAGTCAACTTATCAGTAAGTAACAGCAGAAAATGCTAGGGGGCTTTCTTCACATCACATAAGCTCCAGTAGATGCCCCATCCCTCAGCGCTGATGACACACACACCCTGTCAAAGCCGAGCAGCCAACTGACCCCTCCTCTTCATCAAGGGGGGCTTACTAATGATGTCCTGAGCTAAAACTGCACTGGCACCAGCTGGCAGGCACGCTCATGAACCGACAAAACCCACCCTGAAGACAAGCAGGACCTCCGAAACCTGCAGAAGCAAGACCAGAATTTTTCCTTCATCCCAAGATTAACAGCAGAAGAGGGCTGCAACAGCCATTCATCAACACCAACACCTAAAGCCTCCCTTACTGCATATATCAACACATCCGGGGCTGTGACTAATGTAAAAGGCACCACCCTAAAAAAGGAATAAAAACGAAGAAAGCATCAGTAACACGCATCAAGTCAGCTATATCAAGCTAATTTTTTTTTTTTAATGTAAAGGTTTGGAGTACATACAGACTTTAAAAAAAAAAGTGCCTTCTTTTTAATCTTCTCCTGATAAAGAAATGTAAAATACTAAATCAGTTTAGGTTTATTTCAAGTAGTCTTTAAAGAGATAAATAAAAATAAGCTTCCAAAACACCCAGGAAAGCGCCACAAGCCTGTGATCCCACAGAGGCTCTACGGATGCTGAGCCACACGCAAAATACTGTTTGCATAGTGAAGTTCAGCACACAGCGGACTTCTGAGAACCCAGTAATGTCAAATAAAAGACTAGCTGTGTTAATAGCTATATTTACTTTTGCTGTAGCGATATCCAACTTTCCTACAAGACAACGTAGGTAGAGGAATTCATTATCTGGGTGCTCACAGAGGAGAGCCCACCTTCTCTAATGACCCATCCAACTGGGTCAGCCCGAGCCCAATGGCAGAAGTGAGCAATAAAAAGTTTAACACTGTCTGAAATAATCCCGGATTTCATTTAATCTCCCTCTTCCTACTAAAAATAACAGAGAGCAATAAAATCTCAGATGGTGCATATTGCAAGATCTGCCATTTAATCTTGCTGATGAGAAAAAAAGAAAAAGCGACAGACCCCTTTCTCAGCTTCCCAACGCTCAAAATTTTGTATTTTTCCTGCACTGGTGGAATATGCACCTACTTCCTTGAATTAACAGATCTCCAAATAACACACACAGGGGCTATTTTCCTGCACATAAACATGCCTTCTCTGCTCACAAGAGCATAACTGGCTTTGGGAAGAAATATAAAAGAGTTACTAAAGCAAATAAATAATTTCCTCAGCCACACATATGGTTTCTAAGTTTAATAGCAATTATGTCATTTTTTTTTATATATGATTCACTTGATGTTGTTTTTATGTGAATCATTTGACATATATAACTCCGGCAGAATTCTTAAATAAGCATATCACCACAGACTAAATTACTAATCAATTAACCAATTTCTCCCCCCCCCTCGCTTCTTTCCCCAACTTGGCACGCAATTAAGAGAGAAGTCTAAACTTAGAAAGGCGTTTGAGAAAATGAGTTTGATAAAGCATGGATTTTCATTTTGGGAGGCAGGGGGAAGGGGACTGTAGAGCAATAAACTGGGGGTTCCAGCAAGCAAACAGATAAGACGACTTTGCGTTCAGCTGTCTCCCTTGGTGCGACCTGAAGAGCATCCCTGCAGCACCCCAGGTTCCTCCAGCACCCCCAAACGTGGTGCAGCCTCCCCACACACAGCTCATGGGGCTGCAGCCCTCCGTCCTTCCCCCACGGCAGCACAAGTGTGGCCACAAACACCTGCAGCTCAGTGCTTGAGCAAGGACACCGACACCCCCAAAAACCCGATGTCTTAATTCTCACTTCTCTTCTTGCCAGGGATGAGAGGGGAGGCCAGCGCCACAGGGGGAACAGGGAAGGAAACAGCCCGGTCGGAGAGGTGTTTACGGTTTTCTTGCCTGACCCTCCTTGTGCTCTCACCACAACGCACACCCTTCTTTCCAGAAGAAATTTTTACACCCTGCAACACCCCTTCCTCATTTTCAAACCGTTGACCGCCCTGGTGCTGGGTAACCTGCGCCTTGGCCACAGGCGGCAAACCAGCTCTTCCTCTCCTTTCCCGGAGGCACGCAGCTGGGCATCCCCTTCCAGCCTCACGTCAGATCAGCTCCCCGTGCTTTCAGGATCAACGATCAGAGAGGGTTCTTTTTTCCAGCTTAACTGCTTTTAACATATTTCCATTAGCTCGCAGCTCAACGTATAAAGGCAAAATACCTGACTCACTGCATTTACAGGGCTTGAGTGAACAAGATACAGGCATTTTCCACGCACTTCTTGTTACTCTGCTTGGGGAAAGAGGCAACTACTAGAAGGAAAGGCACTTCTCTTGCTGGAGAATAACATTGAAAACCATGCTGCTAACTTTAACCACATGCAAAGGCTCTACATCTACAGCAATTTTGCATCAATTATTTCTTTCCATCTTCTAAGACACATGCCAAGAGAGGAGTCCTCACTCGCAAACGTACAGAAAGAAGAGATATCAACTCACAGAAACTGCTCAGAGCAGCTATCTACGTACCTTGGCTAGTACCAAAAGAACAATTAAGCTCACGCTTAATATAATCACACTAACTCCTTTCAGACAACTTTATTTGCTTTTTTTTATTTAAGAACACATTCAAAAGATTTGTTTGAAGAATCCAAAGCAAACAGCAAGACCAGGGCTCAAACACTAAACCACCACTCCAAGCCTTTTCCATCACATAAAGGAAATTCAGGTTTCACTGTTTAGTTTTTAAACACAGTACATCGTCTTAATTTTGTTCTCCCATCTCCAGGAGCTGTTCTTACCTTAAAATGAGTTCAGTCTTCCTTCTTTCCTGCTCTCCTTCCTTCCTCGACCCAAGAAAGAGGAGAGACTGCCTCTCCTGCTTATCACCTCCCTGCAATCAGGCCCAAGTGAAGGCACCTGAGCATCTGCAGGGTGCGGTGGGGGGCAGGATCAGCCCCACCTGTGCCAGCAGCACACCTTGGCCAAGAAGCCTTGGCAATGCTGAGCATCAAGGCTTTCCTCGACCGTGCACACCTGAGCGCACATGAAGGAGGTTCATGACAGTCCATAAGACAAGCCATCTAAATTAGCAAGTGAGACATGTGAGGCTTACACAAATACATCTACTGAGACCAGTAATAGTCTTCCTCCTAGGGGGAGCAGGCATCCTAATCACCTATCTGTGTTATTCATGGCAGTCACCTATAGCATTGCCTGTAGGTAAAAATACTTGCTTAGGTCTGGGAGAGCTGTCTTCTAGTCCTGGTGAGGGGTTTGGAGCAAAAGTCTTGTGAGGGGCGGCTGAGGGAGCTGGGGGTGTTCAGCCTGGAGAAAAGGAGGCTGAGGGGAGACCTTCTCGCTCTCTGCAACTTCCTGAAAGGTCTCTTCTTCCAAGTAACAGGCATTAGGACAAGAGGAAATACCCCCAGGTTACAGCAGGGAAGGTTTAGATTGGATATTAGGAAACATTTCCTCACCAAAAGGGTTGACAAGCATTGGAACAGGCTACCCAGGGAAGTGGTGGATTCACCATCCCTGGAGGCATATAAAAGACGTGTAGATGTGGTGCTGAGGGGCATGGTTCAGTGGTGGCCTTGGCAGTGTTAGATAAACGGCTGGACTTGATGATCTTAAAGGTTTTTTCCAACCTAAACAGTTCTGTGATTCTACACTCTCAAATCGATGTGATGAGAGGTTCCCTCAGTTTCCACAGTGGAGGATGCTCCTCTGGGTCTCAACCACTTTATAGCAGTGGATGTAAGAAGAGAACAAGAGCAGCTGTTGGGTGAAGCACCTCCTGAGCAGCCCTGGGATCTCAGACATGCTGCTGCACTTGCTCATATTAAAGTGCAATATTCGATAGGATTGGGAAAATCTTTGCACGTTCAGGAGCAGTGTCATTTCTCTGGATGTCGGATATTTGGTTTCAAATCATAACCACAAGTCAGGAGAAGGCAATATTCAATGCTGACCTTCTGCTGTGGCAAACCCTCTGCCCATGGAGCCTCCTTGCCCCCGTGTGCAACCCAGTAAGCTCAAAGTGACCTCCACAGACCCGAGCCCCTCAGGCAGGATAGGTGTGAAGCGGAATCACAACAGCTTTAGGCACGAAAGAGGCAGTAAATCACGTGCCGGCATTGGGTGTTAGCGCATCTGTGTGGGACAGGAGCATCAGCGTCAGGAACTGAAACCCAGAAGAGAGGAGCAGGGGGGAGTTGTGGCACCTAAAGGGCGAGATGAATTTCCCTGGTGAAAACACCTCAGAGACACCAGGGTACTTGTCATCCCTTGAAAAGTTAGCTTGGAGGCGAGCTGTGTTCACGCCAAGGTGGGCAAGTCCATGAAGTTTTTTTTCTTACAGCAGTGGTCCTCTCTCCTGCCACCCACTCGTTATTTCAGGTGCCTATCCCGGCCGCTCATGCTCAGACGTTGCGGATTATCACTGATAGGAGCTCTCCACTCCCAGAAATTTTATTCATTTTCATTCAAAACCTGGTTTTTTCTCCCTTTTCCTTCTGCTATAGAGATCTGGCGATCTGGTTTTATAAAACAAATGATTGATCAAAGACAAGCGTGCTGACAGGAGTCAATGCAGCTGGTTTGACTCCCCCGAGATAGGGCTTGTTCAAGGTGAAAAACCTGCTGGGATTTCTTTATCTGGATGGCTCCCGACCAGTTGTGAGCAAACGGGGTTCTCCTCCTCCCTGTGCATGTCTGGCAGGAGCATCTTCCCTGCAAAGGAGACAGGAAATTCAACATCTGAGATAGGACCACATTGTGGAGGACCAGCTTTGGAGCAGCAGTCCCAGCTCCTGGGCACGGCACACATAACAGTTTACTGGCCAGCATTTTCCAGCGAGGTGCTACCTAGTGCTGACATCTTTTCCCCACATCACGTCCGTTACCTCCGCTGGTGTGGGCGCAGCTGCCGCGGTCTCCATCCCAGGACCCCACCTTTGTTTTGTGAACACTCGGTTCCCTTTGCAGAGGTGCCTACCAACCCCCCGGCAATCAGCCGCGGCTTCCAGGGAACGACAAGGGCTTCCTCAAAGCTTCGGAAAACACTGAAGCTCGCACGCTTCTCAAAAGTGAATCCCCCTGCCTCCTTTTTGATCCTGTTTACGGCACACAGTCGATTAATACAACCACACTCTGAGGCTACGCGTTATCAACACCACATGCCCTGGTCTAACAGAAACCAGGGCAAAACAGCCCCTGCTTTGCAGAAAATCTGCAAAACGCACCTACGCCGCATACCAAATGTCTTCTGTCACATCTCCACCTTCCTCTCTTCCTTTTTCCTGCGGCTGGTCCATCTGTCCTCACTCGGGAGCTTTGATTTCACACGTCTTTACCCACCGCGCCTACCACTGCTCGCCATGTAATCCTCAGGCGCTTTGTGATGGGAAAACCTGCGCAGCAGTTACACCGTGTGGTTTCCCACCGCTCCCGGGCTGCCCCGACTTCTGTATTTTCTGCTGCCGACAAACCCACCTTCCATCCCTCGCCGGCCCCCGGGGCACACGCCTCCACCCACCCCCCGTTTCATGTGGTCTGTGCTCTGGCTGTCGGCGGTGCGAGCTCCTCGGGTGCTCTGTCTGCCGGGTTACAGTCATCCACGCCCTGTGCCCTGAGATAATCCTGCTGGCAGGAGAATGGAGGGGATTTTGCAGAGCACTCCCATCCTTCCTTCGTTCCCCTCCTCGTGGCCCACACATCCAAGCTTTGCCCCTCTAGACCCTCCGTGTGATCACACCAGGAGGGCTGATGATGTCCCGCTGGGCTGTATCACCAGGGTAACCCAGCTCAGGAGCTCCTGCTTCGCTTACGTCATTTAAGAAAGTTTCCCAAGTGCAGATGAGTCCTGAGAAGTGTTCACACAACAAAGACTTCCCAGCTGCGGTGTNCCCCCCAGCACCTCCAGGGCCTCCTCTGGCCCCGCTCCAACAGCTCCATGTTCTCAGTCGGAACAATCTCTGCAGCCCCAAACCTGGCAAGGTCAAAGATTGGACCGAACCTGTCAGACATACTCTGAAAAAAGTAAAAAAGACTAAAAACTAACTAGAAAACAAAGAGGGTGGCTGTTTTGCTACCAAAGCAAAGCAGAACAAAAAAAGTTAAGGACCATTCTTGGTTTCCCATGACATAGTTGGTCAATTAGGAAATAACTAACTTGGTTCAATCTAAGTGTTTTCATACACTACGTAATAATGATATTAACATTTTCCAGGTTTTTCTCTACCCTAGATTGATTGATGCTTCAAAACGAAAGACAAAGCTTGGTCTAGATGAATTTTCAGGAGTCTTTCTAAAGTAAATTTCATATATTTAGTTACGTTATATGCTGCTAATATATATTATTGGCCTATAGAATGAGACAAACACACCCACCCAAGGAAAAGGATTAACTGAAATAATGCCATTTCTAGGAATTAAAGTTATTGGAATTCAAGCTGAAACCCATTTCCAATTCACGATCTTAATGTGATCCTGAGGGAGCTCTGAAATTATCATCTTCAAGTAAGTGATCTTTTCATGCAATTTTATTCCAGCACTATATCTAGGTATCTTCTCCATAACTTCTATGTCCACAAGCTTATTTATCTCCTTGCTAAAGTTCAAAATCTAATTTCCAACACAGGTTACTTACTGTAATAAACTGTACAAGCTTTAAAGTGACAAGTTGAAAGATACAATTTTTTAGAGTTATGAATTAATAGCCATATATGTCAAAGAAAGTGCCAACTTTTTCATATTTATAGATATATTATTGAAATGATAAAAAATGAACTGAGGAAAGAGAAAAGAAGTGAGGAGAACTACATATAATGAATCAAACATACTTAACAAGACATGTACAGACACTTTAGTGTGCATCTCTTTTATTACATTACATTAATCAAATTCTGCTAAAGACATCCATCTAAGCGAAGTGTCACAGTGATATTCTATAAAAACATTCTTTTGAAAAAGAGTCTTCCCTGACAGCGGTATCAACTATACTGACTTAAGTGATTGTCAGGACTGCATTACTCAGAAATTAAGAGAATTTATGTAAGTGCCTCACGAGCTCCCCTGAAGAAAAAATAATTTAATTGGAGGAAGTGTACAAACTCAGATAAAGGCTGGTAAAACACGGATAAGTGATTTAACTTAGAGATGCATGAACAGGGGGGGGTGGTTCTGCTCCTTCCTTCTTTGCTTCACAGCACCAATAGACTTTCTTAGTCTGGCAAATCCTGGAAGAAACTCTTCCCCTCTGCTAAAATGGGTAGAATCTGAAAATTTTTTTTCCTAAGTTATGCAGCGAGATCTGATCAGCTGGGATTTGAGAATTATTTTTTTTTTCCCTACGTGTATTTATTTATTTATACTAATGAGCTTACAAACAGCCCTCAGGAAAGCGATGGAGGCTCCTTTGCCGTGCAGATGCGAGGCCCAGATGTGGCACTGACCTGGCATGGCCCGGCCCTTGGGGAGCAGAGGTGGTTCTGGCGGGTTGGGCACCTGGGTCACATCCATGCGTAGGCTCACGTCATACGTGGGGCCTGGTATGATCTTCTGCCTTCCTCCTAACAGGCAGACACTGCAAACCAACGGGCTCATCACAGGTAACTCGGTATTTTTAACAACTTACACAGCAGCGTGTTTCATAGTGGGATTTATAATGGGTTTCCATTTGTTGCTTAAAAAAACCCCCATATGGAATTAAAACTTGGCTTTAATTTTTGTGTTATCTCATCTCTTTTTTTAAAATAACCTAACCCAGGATTTCTTGACTTTGACCATGCCTAGAAAAAGTATGAATACCAAAATTCCCATTGAATAGAGAATTTGGATTACCAGAAGCTACTTTCAGACCCCGGCACAGGCGAGCCACAGAGAACAAGGGGTGAAGGGCATTGCGTCACTTCTCCTCCATTATTTAGATGCAATGGGATTCATAAATCCACGGAGGTGACATCCATTAGGTAGCATTAAGGTAGTACTGGTATTCCCATCAGCGCTGGGCTTCTCGTTGGGGGGTTGATTTTACTCCCCTGCAAATCAAGGGAAAGCTCCTTGGGGTAATCCCTTAATGATGTGGCATCAAGTGTCAAAATATAAGACAGGAAAACAATTCACAGGGAGCAGTTTTTACCTAAACGATTCCCCACCAGATCACAAAAGCAATGATTTGCTATTCTCAATTATTCACTGATTTCACCATCAAACTCTTGGCCTGGGTGTTATTCAAAACTCAAAGTCAGCACTACAAAAGCTGAACATAGAATTCACCATTTGCATAACTTATTAACTGAAATATGTAATTCATGTGACAGACAGAACATCGATTTCAAACTGTGTTTTCAGCCACAACGAGAGCTGTTTGATCTACACGGGTTAGTTCAGGCATCTATTCAGGAAAAAGGCACACACACACACACACATACTATTTGTCAAACTAGTCGACGCAGCGCAATTTTGCAGCAAACTGTGTAAATACGGGAGAATTGTGAACACATCGAATCAGAATTCTGCCATGAATTCAAACTAATATTTACCGAACATGCAGTTCACTGTTCGCTCAGCTGCTCTTATCAATGTTATAATAAACTATAAATCCTAGCGAGCCCTGAGGCAACTTAACTGCTGTAGTGATGCTGGAGGGTGATTAGGAAAAAAAACCTAAAGATAAGATCCATTGTTTTTTTCATGGTTGTGCACATCATTTTTCTATTTCTGATGCTTTATGTGTGATAATCTGAGCTTCCTCAGAGGTAAATTCTCATCTAATCATAAGTCCCCACACATCAACAGAACATATCCTATGTGGTCTAACAACAAAAAAAACAGACAGCAAGAAGTGCTTCATTAAGAACATGGATTTAACCTACTGTAAGCTCATTTTTAGGCTGCAACAAAAGCCCTGGAAAAGGTGAAAATGAAAAGATGCCACCTAAAGAGCTCTCTAAAATTAGAATTAATTTTAGTCTGCCTGAAAAAAAAAAAATCTGGATGGTGCTGAGAGCTATGAAGATGGGGGCTATTTTAAATATATATACGATATCAAACAAAAGGAAAAAACAGCCCTATTAAAAAAACAGGGCAGGTATTGTATTTGGCTGGTCAGCGTTATACCTCTGTCAAATGAAAATGTATTGATGGGACCCATCCTGTGGCACGTTTGATGCACACAATGTACAGGGATGGGATCCAGGGAGCAGTGAGGTTGGGGTGGGAGGAGGAAGGGCGCCACAGGCAGGGCCAGAGGAGGTGTAGAGGGTACCCTCTCACCTGGGTAGCCCCACAGTCGCCTGAGAAAGGTCTTGGGTTTCCAAGGGACGTTAAAAAGCCATCTATTCTGGTCCATAACCACTCACCGCAGCACTGGGAGGCAGGAGACTTCTCCTGATGCTATTTTTGGATTGGAGCATCCCTGCTCCACATGGCTTGATCCACCCCAACCAGAGAAATAAACCAGAAGGATGAGGTGACGTGATATCAGGTGGCCTAATAATAATTATTCCACCCTTTTCTGGTGTTTACACCTCCATCCCTGCATGGGTTGGTGCCCTGGGAAGCCCACCCCTGGCTCTCATGGGCCAAGCTGACCTTTCTCCTGGCAGTCCGGGCCAGCCGCGTGTCACTCGCACGCACGGCGCCGCCAGGATCAGCCTCAGCAACTGGAATTTGTCTCCCTCTAAGTGACAGCTGCCATTTTAATGATCCAGCAGCGAAGGTGAATTTCAGCTCAGGAGGCAGAGAGGGAATACAAAAAAAAAAATTATATATATATAAAAAAAATAAAAAGAAGGGGGGGGAAAGTGTTTCCACAAGAAGCTCCTGAAGATCAGATGGCTAGGAAGTGATTTGGGGGTGAATTCTATATTTAAAAAACATTTTTAGCCAATTTAACAGATAACTTAACCAGTTGCTACGTTGCACTGATGTATATTTATAACTCCATTTGAATAGATTTGTATTAAATTGTCTGATTTTCAGTGGTTCTTAACAGAACCCGACTCATCCCCGTCCTCGTCTGCCTGGCGAGATTGTCCGAAGACAGCCCCCTGCCAGACTATTACACTTTAAAAATCATTTCAGTGACTTTCCCCCTTGGTAATGAGATGGAGTGATTAGGAGAGCTTTCACAATTACCCCCGCCGTTTTCCTTTAAGACACATATGAAAATTCTTTCCCTTTCTCAGCCCTTGGCACGTTCAGAGTTACTGTTCCCACTCACAGCTGTCACTACCATGCAAACTTAATAAATTCCATCTATGCATGACTTACTTAGCTAACCTCCATCCACCAGAGGTACACGCTCCTCACTCAGACGAGCAGGACAATAACAGTAAAGCTTCAAAACAATAGCTCTCATGTTTCAGATACATATAATATTGCAAAGGGTTTATCCCAGCCCGGGTGATCCTACCCTAGCAGAAGGGAGCTTTTCTTTCATACTGTTTAACTTTTGGAATTCCCTTTTTTATTTTTTCGGGGGAGGAAGAGTGGTTTTTGGTTGGTTTTTTTTTTTTTTTTATAGTGGGTTTTAGGAGGTTGGGTTTGGTTTGCTTTATTCTTTTTTTATTTTTTTTAATTCAAAAGTAGTTTGAAAATGCACAGCACAGCCAATTGGAAAAGAGAGCTCTTCCCAAAAACACGAAGGTAATTAGAAAGGCAAAATTAAATCAAGGAAGAGATGAAATGGACAGGGTTTCCCTCACTGAGCAGAATTCAGGCAGCCAGATTCTGTCCTAACCCACCTTTGAAATTTCCAGTTAGCAAATAAAGCCTCTGGAACTGTTACAGATTTAAATCCACATAACCTAAGGTAAAATCTGGCCCCCGAACAATTTTGTTAGCAACAAATTTGTCATGCGCATTAAACCCTACCCAACAACAGCCTCAGGTCACGTCAGCTGGGACCCTGCACCGTGGCGGAGACCTTCCTCCTGCGCCACCTTGTCCGTCAGTAGAGCAGTCGGCACTTTTTGGAAGAGTTCAGCATTTTTCAGAATTAACACCGTTAAGAGAAGTAATCATGCCCACGTTAAACAAATACTCCCAAATGCCAGGTAAAATGCACATCAGAGTGCGTCAGGCAGCCCCACAAGGTATCTGGAGGCAGCAGAACAAAGTGCGCTTCACTTTGCATTACAGCGGGCGAGCGCTGAAGCCTACGAGCAACAGAAAAATGCAGGATGAGTAATTTTACTAGGTGCTTCCTCGCAAGATTTCCCGGGGCCAAGCACTGTCCTGGCTTCCAACTTATGTAATTTTGATTAAATCAATATCTATTTCTCAGTATGCCGCAAAATGACAGGAGCCAGATGCAACGGGATTGAACCCTAACACAGGTAAGGGAGGAAGAGCATCAGGGCTGCTAATGCTGGGAATTGCCAGGTTGATTAACTTGGGTTCGGCGATGGGTGTTGGAGAGGTTCATTCAAGTCTTACATCGTTCAGTTTCTCCTATTGGATCTCCTCTAGATCATATTAAATGATGGATTTCCAGACAGATTGAGCCTACTGTACATTGCCTAGGTGCTGTGATGCGGCAGATTCAGCGCAACTTTGAAAACGTGAATCCAGAATAGGAGGATTTGAAACACGAGACAGACTATCAGAAAATAGCTCTTCTTTTTGATTATTTTATATTTTACAGACTTTGGGCAAACTTGAGAAAAAGGGGCCACGAGAAGAAATGTTTGCTTGGAACATCTCTTCCTCCACTCGCCCTGAGCTGTTGATGGCAGTCTTGACCTGAGTCTACAGACCACGGTCCTTGGACACCAATCCCTTGCTGGTACCAGACCTGATCCTGCCCGGGTGTCCCTGCTCAAGATGGATCAGAGGAAGCTTGAAGGTGTTCGGTGACCTTGCAAGAAACTAGAAGTGTTCAAGGCCAGGCTGGATGGGGTTTTGAGCTACCTGGTCTAGTGAGAGGTGTCCCCGCCCAAGGCAGTGGGTTTGGGACAAGATGATCTTTAAGGTCCCTTCCAACCCAAACCATTCTATGACTCTATGATTCTATGATCTTGACTTTTTCCTAGACTAAAACTTGCTTACTGTACCTGCCCTAATCTTTCAAAGAAAAAGATCACGCAACAAAGGGAATGCACGAACGTAGCAGAAAGGTGTAACACGTAACAAATATAGTTTAAAGATGCCATTTCTTACAGCGTATTCATACAATTAAATTCTACTATAGTCGCAATTTCCACTCGGAAAATGGATGTCATAAGAGCATGTATAAATTATTCACATCTTTACTAAATGAAGGACTATCAAAAAATTGTCACAGGCTATCCATACACAGTATGACTTGAGACACAATTGACAACGTAACTAATATTTTTAATATCCCAGTAATTTCGTAATTAGAAGAACGCTGATATTTTACAGTACTAGTTCAAAGCGTGAAACTAGGAAGACTAGTAAAGTTGGCCAAACCTATGGGCTTGACCCTGCATGCTTTCAAAAGCCCAAGCTAAAAGCGCGCGATGGATTTACGGACCGGTGGGTACTTTTGGGTATGCACAGAATGAAGAAATAGAGCCCCATAGTGGTTAATCCCCAAAGCTAAAAATAAAAACAAAACAAAACCCTACTGAAAGCAAAGCCTTTTAAGCCGCTATCCCATATTTTAAGCGATTTATTAAAATGTTAATTATGTGAATAACATTATGCTTGAATATAAGAGGAAAAGGCATTTTGAAAATTGTGCGCTTTCTTAACTGGGAGGGTAATTCACAGATTTCTTCCAAAATGACAATTTCTTTTTTATTCAGCAGCTTGAACACTAAGTCAGAGCACTCTTCAGACTGCAAATATAGCAATTATCCCAAGTAATGCTTTGACACTGTTACCACAGGCAAGTGGCCAAAGTGCATCAGCAGTCAAAATATCTAAGCAAGTTAACAAGCTCCTTTTACTCTCAGCAGAGCAGGAGAAGAAAGGGAATCCAACCCCTGAGAAATGTTAAAATAAAAGAGAAAGAAAAGCTGCTGGTGTTTGTTAAAGAAAATGGTGTCACTGTCTCGGCCTGATCAAGGTGTAATATCTGAGCCCCTGACAGATGTCCCTGGCTGTGTGGGATGGGGAGGGCTCTCCCCGAGCATCTCTGCCGCGTGTCCTCGGCTAATGACTGGCCGCAGCCCACCAGGACCCGCCATCAGCCCACACCTAGCTCCTTGCTTTGGTCCTCTCTCTCTTCGCCCNTTGTCTTCTCTCTCTTCTCCCCCTTTTTTTTTTTTTTTTTTTTTTTTTTTGCTTTTTCTTTTTCAGCTCCATTTGCAAAATACCCCCACATGTACCATACAAAAGACATCTAAACTCATTAAGGAAATTCCCAAAGAACTATTAACAAATCATTTTGCTTCAGCCAGAGATATCAGATTTAATTAGGTGAGCGGTGTTGATGGGGTGCAAAAACAAAAGCCATCTCCTGTCTGAAAAGGTTCAGGTCCTATGTAGGCCCCATTCTTTCCTCTATGCTACAGACAATAATTGAGCATTTTTTTAAAGGACATAGGGATGAAAAGAGGAGTCTGTCTCGCAGACAAAAGCTTTCAACTAAGATTTGTTTTCCTTTCTCACCAGGTGACTTAAAGGGAAAAAATCTTCAGCTGTAAAGAAATGGCTATAACCTACGGTGAGAACACAGCGACAGAGAATATAAAACAGCTCTAACAAGCATAATTTTTGCAAGTGATTAATCAAAATGTATTTAGCCAGTCATTCTCAATGATAATCAAAAGACCTGCTTAAAACAATAATCATTTTGCAATAATAACAGTTATGTTCATCCAAATGCGGGCAGGCTCCGCTGCCTGGAATGAAACGTCGATGTTGGACCCTGCTACGATGCCCCGAAAGACTAAAGGGATTCTCCGACTGGGAAATCACCAGGATGGAGCCTACAGGTTGCACAGATTAATGCCCTATAAAGCACGGCAATGCAAAGTACTGGGGAGCCAAAGGTTTATTTTTCCTCTCTTGTTTTAAATCTTTAGGTTAATGCTATTTGTAGGTCTGGCCAGTTGTCATTTTAGGGCGGTATTATCCGGGTGGTAGGATAATACCGCCGCTTTACTTGGTGTGTAATGGGAATGTTTTTCTAACAGCTTCCAGAGACTCCAGAGATCACATATTGTTAAAGAAACGACTCGTTCCATTTATTTATTTATTTATTTATTTTTAAAATACGTCTTCAAATTAAGAGGCTTAAGAAATACTAACAGTTGACATATGCCTTTGTGGTACCAGCTATTCCTCCAGACCTTTAAGTATATTCCTCATCTCTCCTTCCTTCTTGTACTGAGATGAAAAAAAAAGCAAATCCCACGTTAGTCGGCGGCATATCAGATCTGAGACCGCTCTGGGTTCTAAGAATATATCTTTATAATTTAAGGCTCACAAGGAGCATGCACCAATTAACACCATGGAGCAAGCTTTTGATACAAATCATCATTAAATAAACACGCCGAAGCTTTTCAGAACCAGGAGCTACAAATGATAACAAAAGAAGTCAGCAGATCCAGCGTGAAAGCGCAAAAAAAACCCCTCCAAAACGTACTCTGATGCCATCACACAAAAAGCAGTGGCTCGCGGGGCTGCCATAAGCCAAAAAAAGAGGGGAGGGGGAGGTAAAAAAAGTTTTCAGTCTGCCATTCTAATTTTTAATTGTCTGAAAATGTTTAACGGTGTATGTTTTACGCCTGCGAGAGATAAGCGCTGCAATCCAGGACAGGAAGAGTAACAGGACACTCTCCCAGTCCTGAAAGTCAACAAAAAATAATTTGGAAGTATTTTTAACTTATTTTATCTGAAGGCCTGACAGTTAATTTGGTGTGAAAAACTGCAACAGTAGAAAACAGATGTTAAGGGGCAAGCATATAGTTAAGGTCAAAACAAACATAAAACACAGCTTCCATTTCTAAGGGGGGGGGAAGGAAAAAAAAAAAAAAAAAAAAAGATTTGTCCAGCAACAGGTTTTATGCTAAACCTGCTTTTTTTTATTGTTCTGCTTGTGATATCTGTAGACTACACAATGCAATACTGTCTGCCGTAGTGCAATACCTCTCAGCACTAGTAATTTAAGACTTTCTTCTCTGTAATACACTAAACCATCATAACCTGTCTCTTCCTATTTAGTTTAACCTACAACCACCACATACTGATTTGGCTGTGTGTGGCTTTCTCTATTGCCATTTATTACTCCGCTCGACTCCTGAAATTCTGTTTGCAATTTAAGGCCACAAATTAGAAGCGTAAGTCATCTGTTTCCTATAATCCCCCTGTCAGGGCTGGAATCACATTTGGAGCTCAGCACCAAGCGCGGTCCTGGGCCGGCGCTGCCGCCCCGATTGGCCACGCGGGCTAAAAAGCTGGGCTGGGAATAAAGAACAGGCAGCTCGGCGCGGGGCTGGAGGCGGCGCGGAGAGGGGAGAGGAAGAAGCCAGCCGGCCGCGCAGCAGAAATAAATACTATTTCACGGCCGTAACCTCCGGAAATATTCTCACCAAGCGATGGGGGATTGCTAGAGGGGCTTTTATACATGTATCTAGGGGGTTTTTTATGTATATATAGATTTCCTAAGCCATCTTATAGGGATGGTTATAACTTACTTATTCAATCCGAGTCTTGGATGAGTTTCTGCCACCTTTGTCGCGCAGCACATTTTCTCAGTGCTGTCTTTCGCTGCCCTAATTAACTGTTTTCCCCCCGCACAGCAGACACTATACAGAGCTAAAATGGAGATTTTTAACGCGCTGACTCCATTTTTCTCGTCTTTTTTTTTTTTTTTCTGTAATTATTCTAATGAATCCACGCATTTGTTCCTTTGATGCCAGTGGAAAATGATTTTAAGTATGTAGATGAGAAATCTTAAAAGCTCATCCTTTTTTTTTTTTCCCTGACAACGAAACCTTAGCTAAAATTTAAAAAAAAAAAAAAAATTCTTTCACGCAAACATTTGGGGTTATGTCCGCAATTTGAATATTATTTCCTTTCCTTTAAGACATTTTAATAGTAGTTCCTGACCAACACTGATAGGAGCAAAAATCAGGCAATAGATTATTTTAAACTTTCTCTTTATCGCGCTGTGAGTGAGATGGCATATCCTGTTACAATCTGAAAAGAGCGAGATAAAGCATCTGCAAAGATCCCGATTCAGAACTCAGTCAGTGGGAAAAATACCTCTAGCTAACAGCTCAATGGGAGAACTACACCACTTTGAGGGGTGGGAGGGGGGGGATAAATAAATAAATACATAAATAAACCTAGATTCCATTAATAAAAAATCCTCCAACTGACCCGTATGTCCTAATAAATATACTTTTACTTGGGCTTTGAACTTCTAACAAGCAAATGAACTTGTTTTAAGCGGCGTGCTCTGGTCGTGTAGACAGCCAAATGCTAGATTTTGCAGTGTGATCCACATTTTTTTTTTTTTCCCTTAATTTAAGCAAAACAATAAAAACCTTATAATTTTTGTTTAAGTTAGAGGAGTCCTAAAAAAGAACATTCCACTGCTCTTTGTGCTTCTGTAACTTAAAAATTGGCTGTGCTTTTAAGTGAAATTTGGCAGGCTGTTAGTCTACAATGTGACTAGGATATTTGGACATAACAAAATTGGCCAAGATATGATATTTTAAATGGAACTACTGTTCATGCAATTTCCTAAGGACTTTTTTTTTTTTTTACTATGCATTTGGTATTACAGTTTTACACACACAAATAAATACGTATTATGAGCCCATAATATACAAACGCAAAGTATTGTCAAGATGCATTTACAGCGCGTACTGTGATGATTCCTGAGCAAAAAAGGCTCTCTCATAATAATGAATGCCCATTATTATAAATAAGCACACAGTAGAAATAACTCAGGGCACACAAAAGCACACGCAAGCCACTTGGTTTGTTCCAGAGCTCAGACACCAGCGCTACTATTGCCGAGCTCTGCGGTGGAAGAGCAACTGGAGGCCTGCCATAGAAATGAGCAGCATGCTAAGGAGCAGATGTTCTTCTTCGGAGGGGTGTGGAGGGGGGAGGAAAGTCTTGCACCAAAATGTTGGTGGCCCCTTCTAGGTTTATGAGGCAACCCAACTGCTGAGACGCCACCCTGAAACTCTGATGGACGTGCCTACTGAAAATCTGGAAGCTGTAGGAGGTGAGCCTACACCAGCACTTCAGAAACACATTGAAAGTGGTGTTTAACTACCGTTTTAAACCTATGTCAAGGGCCAGGAGTCTTCTTCCCCTTCACCGAAACTTCACACGCTTCCAAGTCCCCAGAATAATGTGCACGTCAAAAAATACACTGACCATCTTGCTCAGTAGAAAGAGGGTTTGCGTGTGCCAGGTTCCACACAGACAGACACATGGTAGAAAGTCAAATTGGCCATTGCTTTTATTAATTACCAATTGAACCAAACTGAGCAACTTAACCCCAGGCCTGGAAGCTGTGCCAGCTCCACTGCGAGCTACACCACCGCACAACCTCCCCCAAAACCAATCAAACCGAGCACGTCTGCCTCACATCTCGCTCCACCAACACGCATGACACAGCCCCAACCACTGCAACGCGGCACCGCAAAAAAGAAAAACCTTTTCTGCTCCATCGTGTCCGCTCTCACTCCATAAAAATTCAAGAAAAAATGCGTTGATTTGGCTTGTCGCAGGCCATTTATGAATTAAAAAAATTATTTGCCGTATAAAGAGTGCTACCATATTTTCCCTAGTAACACAAGGTGCACCCCAAAATGCATCATGAATTAAAACGCATGGCAGCGACCTCAAATGCAAGTTAGAGACAAGAGTGGTGTAAAACAACTGTATAGTGAAAAAACGGACGTATTCCAAAGGCCACCTGGGAAGACGGCAGCTGAGGCGGGTGCTGGGATGTTGTGGTTTTGGGGTTACCGCTCACGCCACGGCACAGCATCGATAGGGTACGGACAGCTCTGGAGGAGAAATTAGAACTATATTCAAGGCAAAGCACCTTGAGAAGACAAGGGAAATGCCCTTGGTTTTGAAGACACAGAAAAATAGGGAGCTGAATAATTACAGTATGATAGAAAAGACAACATAGAATGGTTTGGGTGGGAAGGGACCTTAAAGATAATCTTATCATAGAATCATAGAATCATAGAATCATAGGGTTGGAAGGGACCTCGAAAGATCATCTAGTCCAACCCCCCTGCCAGAGCAGGGTCACCTAGAGCCAACCCCCATGCCATAGAAATGGCTGAAGCAATATGGGATGTAGGAGAAAAAAGAAGGAGCCTGCTCTGTGGCCGAAGCCCTGGATTAGCTTCCAGTAATCAGTCTGATGCTCAGTTTACGTTCCCTAAAAACTGAGTCAAACAAACCCATAGTCCTCAACGTGGATTCAAACACCCCTTGGGGACCGCTATTTGGAATAAACCAGAGGAAATGCGCTGGCGGTTTAAAATTAAGAACGCAGTTTTGAACTAAAAAATGTAGTTTTGACTCAAGAATGAATTTTTGAAATGGAGCCTAAAATCACCTGTGGATAGAAGTGGTTTTGTCCCATTCCTTGGAGTGCGGAAGGTGACGGGCAGCGCTGGCTGCGGCAAGAAGATGAGCCCTTCATTCTTCTGTGCTTCCCAGGTCCTACAGGAAACATCCCAAATCCACACAATGTTCCCAAGCGCTCCATTTTGCCTACGGATCTCCAAGCAATCTGACAGATGTGTAAATTCACACTGAGCCAAAACCTGCCCCGGGATAATACAGCTGTGCACGCTAAGGAGCGCAAGTTATTCCAGCGTTAACTTATGGACACAGAAAAATGTCATTTTAACCCACCTTTTGCTTCTAGGTGTACAGTTGCCTGAGGTCATTTGGGGCTGATTTCACGCCATTGCGGTCAAACTGACCTCTTTTTTGCCCATTAAAAACGCAAATGCAAAGAAGATTATTTTCTTCTCTCTTTTTTTTTTTTTGTTGATGATAGAGTGAGTGTTTAACAGGCAATGCGAGGATGAGCAGATTTTCTGAAATGCCAAATGTTGATGGATACACAGTGCAGCTACACTAGTATCATAGGCTGTAAATGTCACTTAGCCTCAAGAATTCCTCTGTCCAACACTGTTATAACAAGGTGCTTTTAAAATTGGAACAGGATTTACACCAGAGAGGTGTGAATCAAGGATACATTTATTTTTTTTTTTACCCAGTGAGAGCTCATCGGCTTGTTACAGAAACCTGGCATGGTTTAGGCAAAGCTAGAGAGTTACTGAAACCCGCAGTGATTTACAGGGGTTGCGCTCAACGTTTTAGAGAGGAGCTATTACTGGATGTCCCAAAAGTAGCTTTGAGCATAATGGTCTAGTTTGTGATACACCGACCAAAGTAGCCAAACAATCCGGAACATATTAATTACAGACAGAAAACAGATTGTTCCTAAAAATACAGTCTTACTCTGTCTTTTCATGGAAAAGCTGTTTCTGAGTAGGTGAAGCAAACAATGATTTGCTCTCCAAACCAACGGAAATGTAGCATCGATAGAGAGGGGAATGAGCAGCAGTCACTCCTTTACACCAACATTCACCAAAGTTATTAACCCCACATTAATCACTGGATAGAGTCATAGTGGAGTCATATAATAGCTGAAAGATCACAAATTTGGAGATCTGATGCAGAAAAAGAGGGTTGGAAAGAAAAATGAGTGCTATATTCAATGAATCCTCAGCGGATATTACTTCAAATCAAAAACTTTGTTTTTGCAGACACTCTACACCAGTGTATCAAAAGATACAAAGAAAAGAACTGTCATTTTCAGGCATTTGGGATAGGAGAAGGGGAAAGAGAGAGAAGAGGAAATATATCCCAGTGGTAAAAGCATCAGACAAGAAATCATCAACCCCCTCCTTGTTGCACTCCCTTTACCCCATCTGCAAATTGTGTGGGGAGGGAAGGGAAACGGACTGAAAATATTTCCTTGCCCTTGAGGATGTAATTGAGGCTCCAATTCATTAATACTTGTAAATCATTGTTAGATATCCAAGTGACCAAGCAGTTATCGCATAGGACTAGGGGGTCCACAGCAGAATTTTTCTTTCCCTCCAGTTCCTCTGAAGGTACTTTAACAAAGATCTCTGAATTTGTGGAGCCAAGAACGAGGTAGTGAGAAACTACTGTTCAGAGCGCTCATCCTTTACCGCCAGCAGACACCTCAGCCATCCAGTGAGTTAACAGTGCCAGAAACAGCTTGAAGATGGGTCCTCTGTGATGGGAGAGATGCTTACAGCGACTATGTGCAGCACAGGCTCCTGGGATGCCTCGCTAGCAAAATCCCAACCGAAATCTAAACACGCTCAAGATGGATGTATCCTAAGGCCATAGAGCTTCCCTTTCTCTTTACTGTATACTTAGCATTCCTGTTCCTAATCCTTTTCCATACCGACGTTAACCTGGAGACAATGCAGACCAATCTCTCGCTGGCTTTCCAGAGTCAACTGGCTGAAACGGCACTATGAAGAGGACTGAAAATCTCCTTATTTCAATACGGGGGGAAAGGGGAAGATTGACAGTGAAGGGCCAACTTTGTATGGCTGCTCTCCACGCCAAGCCATCTCATGAATGCTCTCGGGGAGCTGGGCGGCGTGTGCCACATAGTGGCACTTCGCTGGTGTGGTGGCATGTGCCATAAAACAGCACTGAGCACAAGAACACACACCAAAAAAAACCCCATAAAAATAGGATGCCTGTTACACTCTTAAACACAAGGTTAAATGTTGCATTTGCTTTTCCTTTAACCTACAGAGCATAACATTGCTCATGATGCTTTCTGGGTTTATTCCCATAAAACTCGATGCAGGACCAGTGAAGGTAGCTCCGTTTAATAAGATAATAAATGTTTTTGAATGACCTAAAGTGATGCTCAGATTACAGCATGAAAACTAAATTCCAAGAGGAAAGCCACAGATGGGAGCAAAAATCCCCACAGATTATCCTCAAATATGCTGGAGGATCTCTCTTGGGATTCTCTGCATAAACAAACTGAAAGTCCACCGTGGTTATTCAATAATGCATTTAAAAGACAGACTATTCTCTGATCACATTCTCATGAATAAGTTTCCCTATTGATCACCTCTCTGTATTTCAGGCACAAGAATTTATTCACTGAGATTTTGATTCTACAAAATACTTTGCATTTTAGCATGATTTCATGTTTAAAACTGCGAGGGTTTTGCTGGAGGACTGGGAGTGGATCTCTCCATCAGACATTGAGGCTCCTTCATGATTTAGGACTGTTTCTCTCTACTGAATCCGGTCAACCCTTGCTCCCCACATGGATGGCAGAGCAGGTCTCTATTCTCTCTCACCTCTGCCTTCTCTTACCGCCTGTTTATCTCCTAAACGGTTTAAATCCTTACGTCTGTCCACATGGCCTTCCTGATCCCCCCCCCCCGGGCATCTGTTAGCAAATCAATCCAAAATTCCCCTCGTGTTCTTCGCCTTTTGCCAGGTTTCCATACCCTACATCAAGGTTAGCAATTTTAACGGAGGAGACGATGTCACCTCAGAGCGATTGACATCTTTTGGGGTTACCCAAGAGCAGCCCCCCCCATCCTTGCAACACCCTTCTGCACTTCACCCTTGGGGTGACGGTTGTCCCCTAAGCACTTCATGGGTCTCGCTCCTTTGCTGTGTTCAGCCAAACTTCTCAACCCTTGTCAGGGTCAAATTCCATCAGCTTTCAGATTTCGATCATTATTCTCTCCAGTGCCAACTCTTTTCAAAGGGAACAAATACATTGTTCAAAGGAGAGAATGAAGACAAACACCCGGCTTTTGATTTTATTGATATATATGAATGTAAACAACTTCAAGGAGCGCTGCTTAGTGAAACTATTTTTTATCTGTTCTTTTTTATACATATAATTTCAGATTTTGTGAACTCTTTGAATCTTTTTTTATCTTCAAGAGTAGAAAACTAAAAAGTATAATGCTAGGTGACCTGTAAAATTTTCTATAGATGGAGAAAAACATGCTAATGAACCTCACAGCTTTAGATAGCTGACTCAGATTTCTTAAATTTGATAAAGCCTATTGTTAATGACAATACTTATTGCCTAATCCAAAACCCAAAGTACGTTTTGCCCATGATAAATGTTTAAACATAATAAATGTTTAAACTATGCGATTTCTAACATCCGGGAAAACATCTCAAATGAGTTTCATCTCTAGGCACCTCCTCAAGATGGAACAAGATCTGCTGTAAGCAGTTAACACCAGCCCTCGTTTCATCGCACTCATCTTCTGGCGAGCCGCGTGCTTCCCTTGCTCCGATGGCAGAGGGAAGCCAACCCGTAGGAAATGGGTCTGCTGCAGTTTACAACGTCTTTTAGCACGGTAACAGTGAAACTAAGAATAGCTTTTTAAACCAGAGTCACACTTACATACGTATTGATTCCTTTCCCTTTTGTAGTGGTGGTTAATGCGACCTGATGAGCCGCATCCCGAATATATGAACACTATGAAAATCTGCTTTTTAGGATGTGTATGGGATAACTTGGATGCCACTAATGTGATTTTAAACTTTTACAGCATCCTCTACCTTGCTTGCCAAAACATCTGACAAACTTTTTACCTTATTTCAAGAGGATCTGGCATTTTTCTGTGCTGGTTTCTTCAAATATACGTAGTAGATTCACTTAGTACCAAAGTGCAGCAACCTCTAGCTCGGCGCGTGTTAACTCTTTCACAGCACAGGGCCAGGCACTATTACTTTGCACTGGAAGTGAAAAATATTGTGTCCAATTAAAATTGCATGGAAAATGAATGCAGGCAACATTTAATTACACAAATTGGAATTTGTCTAGAACATAAAGGCTAACACCCATACAGTTTTCTAAAAAGGCATAGTCCCTATAATGGCCATATTTAATATTTTATATATGACCTAAGGTTAAATCTGAAAGATCTGCTATGGATCAATTATAAGCCACTGACGTATCCTTGAAAAGGAGGAAAACAAGTAGTTTTCTAGTAGCGCTGAAGAATGTTACAAAACATCAAAGACCTTGCCCTTTTCCTGATGATATAGAAATCAGGCACTGATGGAAAAAAGCTCTCACGATCACCAAGTAATGAAACAGTAATGAGCATGGCAGTCAACTCCTCTGCTTCCTCATTACAATACAGGGCATTGTTGCGTTTTGCCAGTGTTTGAGAGAAAGGGGGGAAAGTGTCTACCCAATATCAAAAAAACAGTAATTAAGGTAAGACTATTTTATTTCTTCTTGAGAATAATAACCTTTCCAAAATCGCATTCTTGATTTAAATGTTCACGGATATGGTTGTTATCTGAGCCACGTCACCAGAGGTTGACTGTTGCTCAATTGTTAAAGTCGCAACAAATTACCCCAACAGAAGATGGTCCAATATATCTCTACTCATACAGCTCCATGATGGGAACTTTTTTTCTCTTCAAGAAATGAGTACGAGGCAAATTTTGTTACCTATGTCCTACTCACCTTGAATAGAATGTTATTTTTCTGGAAGTCTGCTCAATTCAGCGTAGAAGAAACCATGGCACTGGCAGAGAAGTTCCCACGAAAGAGTTAATGCACTCGCAGCCACTAAAGACAAACACGAATCTTCGCAAGTCCTGCTGTAATGCGGCTCCCCTGATTGCCTCAAAAAGACAAATTTCTGTTACAACAAGGAAACATTATAAACTAAATTCACCAGAGTCCCGTTGTGCCTTAGCTAGAGAATATGATTCCTGTATTAAGTGCTTTTAATTTCAGTGCCTGGGAGCTGGTTTAAAACTGCCTGCTAATTTGCGGCACTGTAACAGTCGAGCTCTCGCTGTTGCAATCAGAGGCAGAACTTCTTTAACGTGCCACTTTGCTGAGGGATAACCCTAGGCAGCTCTCCACCTGCTCTGGCAAATAAATCAGCTGTGCGAAGCTTCTGACAGGTGAATTTGTCAAGCCTTGATAGGAGTGAAACCCTCCTCTGACAGGTGATGCTCAACATGGTTTTACTATCAGCTCTCTCAACCTGTTTCTCCTATATCTCTCCTATATCACCATCATAGAATCACAGAATGGTTTGGGTTAGAAGGGACCTTAAAGGATCATCCAGTTCCACCCCCTGCCCTGGGCAGGGACACCTCCCACCAGCCCAGGCTGCTCAAAGCCCCGTCCAACCTGGCCTTGAACACTCCCAGGGATGGGGCATCTACAACTTCTCTGGACAACCTGTTCCAGTGCCTCATCACCCTCAGAGTGGAAAATTTCTTCCTGAAATCTAGTGTAAATCTACCCTCTTCCAATTTGAATTCCAAATTACCCCTCATCTTATCACTACCTGCCCTTGTAAAGTCTACCTCCAGCTTTCCTGTAGGCCCCCCTCAGATACTGCAAGGCTGCTATAAGATCTCCCCAGAGCCTTCTCTTCTCCAGGCTGAACAACGCCAACTGTCTCAGCCTGTCCTCATAGCAGAGCTGCTCCAGCCCTCGGATCATCTTCGTGGCCCTCCTCTGGACCTGCTCCAGCAAGGCCATGTCCTTCTCATGCCTCCTCAACACAGTACTGCAGGTGGAGTCTCATGAGACCAGAATGGAGGGGGGAGAATCCCTTCCCTTGCCCTGCTGGCCTTGCTGCTTTATATCCTCCACTGCACCAACATGCTCTGGGCACGGTGACCTTCAGGAACCCAAAACTTCAAAACCAGAAACCAACTTAGAGTGCTCTTGCAAAATGTGTTGGATGACACTGAGTGCCTGTCCTGCAGGCTCACGCAGGACCGTGCCCGCAGCATCATCCCTGCAGCTGGAAGCTTTGCCGAGCAGAATGAACAGGTCCACCTTTCTCATCGCCAACTTGCAAAAATAGTGGACGGTTGTCCTAGGTCCTGACCACAACGAAATACTTGAAAAACATCCAAGTGACCAGATATTGAAAAACTTCCTGTGGGAAACATCAAAGCAATTTCAAGCGGATGTGGTCCCCTGCTCCTCTGCATCCCATCAACTAAAAAAATGTCACAACACTGTTGAAGGTTACATGATGTAATCTGGCACAAGGTGGTAAATATTGAAGGCTTAGGGGAAAAAAACCTTTAAGTTCAGTACTCAGTAGTAGATATTTCACCAGAATTTATTACGGCAGGTGGAAGTAGGGTAGATGACAATGACCTGCAAACCATAAACTTGTAGGTATACTTTTTTCCTGGGAAAGTGAATTATTTTCAGGTAGTTTAACATATCTCTGATTGTAATTACTATGCAGACGAAGATCACCCTGAACGTTTGACCTGAGTAACTCCTTTTCTTTGCTTAAGAACAGATTTACTTGAGGCTGGTGCAATATGTGAAAGGAGCTCGGCTCCACTGCTGGGAACAAAAATGGAATATTAATTAATTTAAAAAAAAAAAACTATTGTATCAGAATCTTAGTGGGACATTTTTCTGCATCAGGAAATGCTTTTTAAAAATGCATCTCTAAAATAAAAAAGGAGAAAGAAAGAAAAAGAAATCATTCTTCTTCAAGTTGAAACCAGCATAAAATATTACCCCAAAAGACCTGGGCTGATTTCTTTATAAATGAGCACAACGTTAGAGCCATGGCAAAGGCAAATTGGCCTACAAGAAAACTGACAGCTTTATAGCCCCTGCCTCTGATTGAAATGTTGGGAAATCTCTTGGCAATTCTCCCAGACATCCAGGTAGAACAGTGAGTTCACTGATTATGTTAACTAAAACAATCTGCCTTTGCACAAACGCACCTCGAGCCCAGCCAAGTGTGAAGGCTTATCAACGTGCCAGACCAAGAAAAAGACCTATTTACCTGCAGAGAGCAGCTAAACGTCGGGGCTCAGCAAAACAACCCAGGGACAGCAGTGTGCAGGGGGGGGTTATTATGATTTTATTTTTTTTTTTAATATATAGCCTAAATGAAGGCCAACGAGCCCTTGGCGGGACTGCGTGGGTGTTAAACAAGAGCGCAATTCCAACCGATGCGTTTAAACGCCGGTAGTAATCATTAATAACAAGGAACACCATCTTAAGGAGCACGGCATTAAAACACATATGGACAGGGAGAGTAAGAATCCCTTATTTCTGGGAGGAAAAGGCTCCACGTAGCCTTCATTCGTTATCTTTTCGGCTGGCCATGGCATGGAGGAAGCTCCGCCAGGACACGGGTGTCCCGCTCGCGGGGTGAAGAAGGGAATTGTTTATGTTTTCTAAGGGGGGGAAAAAATGAGAGCCATAATAAACCTAAACAATAAAGATTACAAAAAGAAACAACGCTGTTAAGTGGCAATCTTTTGAGGTGAATGCATAGCTGAATGTTATTTTAAACAGCACATAACCCAGGGAATTATGATGTTGTTTACACAGGCCTGTCTCTTGGAATCTGTGTATGTTTAGAGTTTGGTTTGTTATATGTCTTGGTTAAGCTCTCCGATATGTCCGCTTTGTGAAAAAGAACCCTATGCTGCACTAAAAGTTTGCTCCAGGAAGTTAAAAATATGGAGCAAGTACCTTAGGTAATGTCCCTCTCCCCAGAGATGCCCTTGGTAGCAGTCGGTAATGCAATCAGATATCTAGGGTTATTTCAGTTGCCTGCCAAAACATCACTCATGTCTATTAAAGCATCCTGAAAAACACCATTACATCAATTCCAGCAATGGCATAATTATTCTTCTTTCTGGAATGTCTTCTGATGTGAGTCACCCTGCCGGCGTGGGATTTCGCTGGAAAGCGGCTGTAGGAATGTCCCAGAGGCTGCGGGGTGGGGTGGGGGCCAGCAGCGAGATGTTCTCACCCCATCTCACTCGGAGGATGCCCGCAACTGTGGCTGGATGCACCGCGCTGTGACACCCCACCGACAGCTTACATGCAACCCTCTTTCCCAAAGACATGCAGCCCCAACATATTTCTTCCGCACTTACATACCGAATTTTGAAAAAGCACATTTTTGCAACGGCAAACCCAAGCAAAGCACCGACAAGTATAAGTTGCGGAATAACTTGGGTTTCTCCTTAAAAATGGGGGCAGCAAGCTTTGAGGAAGCACAAGGCATAGTTACAGTAGTTTATGTATTAATGAGCTCGTCTGTAAGTCGTTACGACTGCGGTTATCTTAGGACTTTGACGTAGGCAATCCAAACTGCACCTCCGTAGTCCACTGTAATATGACTGCCACTGGGATTGTCGTTTGTGCGTCATTAGGAACAGAAGGATTATTATGGTCCTATATTTCGAGAGTTAACAAAAATATATAGAAAATCTGTGTGAGAAATTCTGGGTTTGATTACACTAGTGTAAATCCCAGTTTCTTTGATGTCAATGGATCGTCTAGCTCAACACTCACACAGCAGAGGAGAATTTGGCCCTCTGCCTTCTCCTTTAATCTTTCCAACAGAAAAGTTTAACTTGATGAAATTCTGCTTCATTGCAGGAATAACACTGCCTAGAATAATGCAATATTAATTTTGCATTTTAGAAGAACAAAGAGCATTTGACATTATCACTAATAAGGCAACTAGATCAAAAGTCAGCCTTAAAAGAACTACATGTAGATGATTTTTACCAGAAATGCAGAAATGGACAAGTGCCATTGCTAAAAAAAAATCAATTTTTTTTTTTGTTGTTTTCAATGAATATCCAAACTTCCTATCCAGCTCCATGGAGCTGTGGCAATGCTAACGGACTTGTGATGAAGACCTGGCCTCATTGGAATCAGTCAAATTCCCAGCAACTTCAAAATTTGTGTCTTCCAAGCAATGTTCTGCTTGCTAAACATCACAGAGTCCACACCAATGGTAAAATAAACCATTCACTCAGCTATCAGATAGATCTTAATGTCACCATCGAAATGACAGTATGCAAAAGGCTCTTGAAACAGACCCTTTGAGCATCCTTACACGAGGAGAAAAATGATAATTGAAATGCTGAATAGTCATTTGCATTGCTCTCTTAGACATGAGGACAAATGTGACATTCCTCTTCATCTGCTGTGGGCGTGCCTGTTGGATGCTGGTTATTAGAAAAAAAGCCCTCCTAAAATTCTCACTCCTAACTTCAAGGAAGGTTTGTTAAGAAATTGAGGAGAATTCTGGGGGAAAAAAGTGTGCTTTGACTGCAAGGGTAATATTAACGGGATATCTTCATGAGGAGAGTAGTCAAGCTGGAATGTCACCACTTTGCATGTGAGGACACTGTGCCATTTCACAGAGGGTAAATAAATATGACTCAGATGGCAAAGAAGGTGCTATTAAGTCTTAATATATGGAGAGCACCATCAGTTTGAATCTCTCAGCTGCCCCGAAAGCTCAATCTCAGAGAACCACAAAGAGCTATGTTAGAGGATGTGGAGAAGGAACTTAGCGAGAGTGGTGATGAGAAAAGTACATCTTCCACTGGAAGCCTGAAGTAACTCCTTCTGCACCCTCCCGTATCTGTCGCATCGCATCTGCGCTCCCCAAAAAGCATTTTGCCAGGGTCAGAGCTGGGAAGCCAAACCCTTAGCCCTGTCCCATCCACAGGGAACAAACTCTCCCCATTAAAGAGCTGGTTGAACAACAAAACCTCGTCCCATCAAATTTCACTCATCATCTCCCTGCAAGGAGAAAGGTCATGAACAAGCAGGTCCAGGCTTGGCCTGTCCGTTACAAAAAGCCCTAAGAGATGTGAATGGGATTAGATCCATCTTATCAATGAAAAAAAATGGAGGTAGAGAAGCATGAAAAATTGTCGTACTTTTCAGCAGGATATTTCCATGCATTTGGCATTTATCACAATTTAATCTGTTTTATGTTTTCTTGATTGTTTATCGTAAAATGGGATAGATACTTTGAACAAAGCTAGGGCAGGAGATGAGTCGATATCCAGCAGCAACAAATATTTAGAGGCAACAGATTTGTAATAATTAGATGGAGACAAGAGATGATGAATTGGTAAATCTGAAAGTCTTTACAAACTCTGAAAATCTCAGATGATCGTTTAATCCATCAACTATCTTCTTAAGAAATACAATCAAGGAAACTCCTGCCAAAAAAATCCTTACTGTAATCCTACCTTTATCTCATCCACAAATATACATTTTCTATATAAAGACACGATCCTTCTTAAAAGGTCAGCATTGATAGCTGGCTACCAAACACACCAATTTGCCTACCCGACCATTCAAGCTCTTTACTGTATCTGTTTTACAACCTACAGATACTTCTGTGGCAAACAGGGGAAAATATCCCGTTTCTACACGACAGACACATGTTTCTTCACGTACCAACTTCCACTTCTGTTTCTCACAGGTTACACACAGCTTAGATCCCCTTTTAGCTGAACATCTACTGAACTTATTAAAGTTGAAGTGAACAGGCATTTCCTCATAATTCTACCTCACACACGGGACAGCTTAATGGCTTTGCAATTAATATATGCATAAGGACAACCTGCATTAGTGGTAGTAGAAGGCAAGTTGGCTACTTGATTACACATAATTAAACAATGCCAAGGTTCTTGTTTTCGGTGCAAGCATGTGATATACCTGTTCAGAGGTGATATAAGATATGAGCCTTTATACAGTTGCATCCAAACATGTGCTCTGACACGATTCTCTTTTTTTTCAACCTACGAAAAGCACCTGGTCTCGTCTCTCCTGGTGACGAGCAGCGATTTTGAAATGATGCTGCACCAAGTCACATTAACAACAACAGAAAGCCTGCCCCAGGAGCTGTCTGAAAATAAAAACAACCAAAAACAAAATTTAAAAAAAAAAAAGAGGATATCTTATCTGAACACATTACAGAGAAATGCTGCACGATGGCAATGGGGCCCCAGAAAGGGAAATCTGAGGAACTATTGCTTTATAGAAGTCAAGGACAGATATCCTTACATTAGAGGAGTGAATATAGGTTAAAAATTCCTGAGAAGGGCTGGAAAGCTGAAGGAGGGGGGTTTTTTTAAGCAGAGCCTTCATATAAATTCTAATTCTGCAGTTAAATGGAAATGCTTAAGCCCGTAAAACTAGAAGGAGATGAGGAAAGGGGGGAACCCATATACATGAAACGAGCAGATACAGAGCCATTTTATACAGTTCAGTAGGCAGGCTAACATGAACTTAATAGTGACAATTGTTTTAAATTGATTCAAATAACAAATACACATTTCAGAGATTATGAAGTTTTGCACTGCATTTTTCTTTTTATCTTTCAAAAGAAAACAATGCTAATAGTTTCCTTTTTCCTACGCTCAATGACTATTTACTACTTTCTTGATGTGGACTTTCAAAATACAAAGAAGGTTTGGCAAGTTTTCAAAGTCTTTCTTCAAAGTCAGCTCTTAAGTACTTTTTATAAAAACATGAAGAATACTTCTTACTACGGAGAATTGATAATGTACTGCTTTCGTTATTTGTATATGAAATACTGTCAGATAAATGCACATGGATTCATTTGTTTGGACCTTCTCTGTTAACCTTCTGTATGAAATTGATTTCGATTGATCACAAGAGTCAGGAACGTAACAATTGCTTTCAACCAAAAGCAACTCCAGACATTATAGACCCAAAGTTTCAAAGAAAAAAAAAAAAAGTTACTGTACTTGCAAGTTTAGAGTCAAACTTGGCAGTTTTTCCAAACAGAGTGGTCAGAAGAAGGAAAATAAAAACAAACATCATTCCAAGATATTTTTTTTCTTCAATTGCCATACAAAATAATGGTACAAGTATGTCACAACCCTTTCAGAAAGTTATTCATGAAGACATAAGCAAAGCGTCTTAAATACTTTGTTGCCAGATAGCTAACATTTGCGTAGAGAATTTAAGGAACATTTAGAGAATTTAAGGAACATTTAGAGAATTTAAGGAACTTTAGAAAGTTGTCAGCTCTTTTCTGCCGCACAGAGCTAAACTTAAAACCGGACGTGAATCAAAGCAGCCTATTCCTCATGACAAACCGAAGCAGTCGGACCATTTGTAGCCCATCACTAGATCTGTTTATTTCAGCGGGGAACTGAAATGGGGGCCAAATCCGGAGGTGATTTGTAAGGTGGTGCAAATTAAATTGTGTCACTAGGTGTAAGGAGATGTGAGTGAGTGCGAGAGCCTGGGCTGGTGGTGCTTACATGCCAAGGGGCCTGAGCAAGGTACCAACCAAGCTGGGCTACAGTCATGTCTCCCTCCAGACGTAGCTGCTGTAGGAAACGGTAGATCCCATCCTCCACAACCCTTGGTCATCCTGCAAGGCCGGAGGAAGAAGGTGTATGTGAACATCCCCTAGCCCAGCTCAGAAATACCCCGTTGGGTTAGTTCAAACGCTATCCGTCAGCAGGGTAACGGAGCTCAGGTTGCTTTGGTGGAAGAGGAGAACGAACATTTACACCACCTCTTCCCCTCCAGAGCCCCGCAGGACCATTTTTAGCTGGCGCAGTAGGTTTCCAAAGGAGCTTTTACCCGAGTTGTGGGTCTTCCCCTGATTATCTCCAGAAATTACACTGTGGCCTTCATTTCTCTCCCTGTCCCTAATGCCTCTGTTCCTCCAATTTCCTGTCTCCGGTGCTGACACCTCTTTGTTCATCTCCCATCTTTTCTCTGTCTTGTCTATTTAGACCGTAAATTGTTTGATAAAGGGACCATGACTTAATAGGTGTTTGCACTACATCTGGCACCATTTGGTCTTAATCTCAGCTGGGACATGAAGTCTCTACTATTAAGCGAATAATTAATAATGGTTAGGTCCTAAAGCAGCACCGTGAAACTCCACTAACCTTACCCACTGCTCCTATCACTCTTCTATTTCTTTTAATGCCTGCAGGGATTATTGCCGAGCCACGTCGACCGAGGGGCAGCTGTTCGGTAGCCCACTGGATACTTTCTCTCCTTTTTGGAAAGTTAAACTGGAAATTATACCAAATGCGAGTGCAAGGTCTTATAAAAACTTGTAACGTATTCTTGTGACAAGGCTGTGCTATGCATAACATAAACAGCTGTATGTAAGGGAGATCGCTGCTCTGTTTCAGGAAGTAATAGCTAAAGAAGCATTTATTTCTGACAATTAATGGACATAAAAGCCTATGTATTATCTAAAGAGGAGAAGATTAAAGGAGGGAAGTAGCTTACACTATTGGATTGGCTGCACCAAAACAAATAACCTCACAACTTCATTTTGTATGGAGCCTTCCATAAAGTCTGGATAATAAAATGCTTTACAGCGAGCAAAGAGGGAGGGAGGGAGGGAGGAAGCAGAAAGCAGAACAGATATGTTTTGAGCCGAGATTGGATACGAAGCGGCGAAGCCGTGCCAAGCAGCAGGAGCTGCAGAGGAGAAGCTCTCACCCCAGCGGCAGCAGGAGCCCGGGACAAGCCAGGCAGCGGGCTGGGCTTAGGCTAGGCTGTGTAAAAAAATTTTTAAAAAAATTAAAAAGAGAAGAGAGGAGGGGGGGAATAAAAAGACGAGGAGCCAAATTTTTCTCCCGATTCCACCAACGCAACCCCACTGACATCAATGGGTGTAACTGAGAACAGAGCCAACCCAAGGCAGCCCGACAGACACGCAGGGAGAGTTTGAAAACAAACAGGACTGTCCTGATGGGTGAAGGAAGATGGATGGGGAGCTCGCGGCCCCCTCCCCAGCTCCATGGGAGACCCCCATCCCATCCCAGGCAGCGGCTCGGGAAGCTCCAAGGTCTCCCCAGAGCCACAGCTCATGGCTTGGGGCAAGGGCTGTGCAGGTTAAAGCTCCTGGTCCCTGTAGACCAGTGTGTCAGAGCCCGGGAGGCAGCGGGCGGATGCGGGACAGAGGGTTGTTCCCTACAGCTTCACCGATTTTGCAAGAAAAGGGCACATTTCGGGCCGATCAACTCGCTTCTTAGTGCAAGGAAAAAAAAAAAAAATCCTAGGGAGCCCCCTGAAAGAGGAGATGTTTATCCACCAAATGACAGGACCCCCACGATTATTTCTGGATCCTGTTGTAGCACGTAAAAGGACCAGATTCAATAAAAAAATTATTTCCAGCTTCCCCAGCAGAGAGATCCGTGCAAGACTTAAAATAAAACTCGATTTCTCCAGGCTTGCGCAGTCTTGTGCCGAGTTCGATGGCGTGCGAAGCAGACACGTTTTTATAGAATCTCACCCTAGATTACTTTCAAAAGTCGGGTTTTTTCACAACATATTTGTTTGGAAGATTTTGCTGCCTCTTCCTCTTTTTCTGTTTTCAGACAGCTTCGCTTAGTGGGAAATAGATAAATAAATGCAGATCTTTTTACAGTTACTCAACATTTAAAAACTGATCTACTTCTTAAAAAAAAAAAAAAAAAGTATTTGGAGCGTGTGGGACACACTCACATACTCCTTAGTTCTCTAATCCTTCCTAGCAAAAAAATGTCCAAATAGTCATTTTGAAAAGTTGCTGGGAGTACACAGACAGCTGTTCCTCATACATACTGCAAATGTTTCTTTTAAATTCCTACGGACGCAAGAGTTTGATACCAAGCCAGTACCTCTAGAAATGGAGAAAACTAAACACACCCCATACTGATGCTTTTACTGTCCCAACAAACTTTCTCCCACAACTAAAATGTTAAAACTTTTACCCCACATCCCACATTGTGAGATTAGTCCAATAACTAATGCTCTGTCCAAGTAAAATACATTTTGTCATTGCTTGAAAATGTTACCTTTCACAGAAGTATAGTATTTCTGACCAGCAGGGAACATATGTCAACATTATCTATTATTACACAATGTCAGGACCAGAAAGGGAAGGTGGGTGGTGGATGTTAATAACAACTTAAGCGATTTTCTAAAAGAGGCATTTGAGAAGTACAAAGCCAGAAGTTTTAAATGTTTTGTCTGATTGTAGCTGTGTCAGCAACCTGCCCCCACCACTAGCGCAAACCTAATTCTGCCTGTGACCCAGTGCCTAGTTCTCTTTTCAATTTGAGCCAGCACGTTGCTAAACTGGAAAGTTTGAAAAATACCTTAGAAAACTTCTCCACCAAAAGGAGAGAGGAAAAAGACAAGAAAAAACTTATGATCAGTCCCGGTGAAAGCGTGAAGGCTACGATTTTAAGACGGAGATTTTTACTTTTGATTTTTTTTAACACCGTGTTAAAGTGCTCCTGGTGCACTGCTACCCCCAACTATATTTGTCTGCAGAGTGTCTTCAAATTCAAGATTTTTTTTTTCTTGGTGGCTGCAGGCTCTCACAAAAACCAGCTCGCTGTCCTAGCCAAGGATTTGGGAAATTGGGGTTCACTCCACATCCTGCCATAGATTTCTCGGATGCTCCCAGTCGTGTCACTTTGTCCCCCTGCACCCCAACTCCCAACCACCCTTCCCACCTCTCCCTGGTGTTGCAGGCTGCCAGAGACCATGGCAAAAAGGGCCTTCCAAATACCCCAAATAAACAGATAGCCAGGTGTGGTGTTTACTTACTGCACACGTGCCAGATTTCCCATGGATAGGCAAACACCAACCGCCGCAGCAGCCCACTCGGGTCCCAGGAGTCGCTTCAGGATGCTGAATGATGGACCCTTTGGGTACTCCATGGGACAGGTTCAACACCCCTCCGCACCACACAGAAATTGGGGCGATTTGAGTAGGCTTAAGGTAAGCAGACAAACACTTTTGGCAGGGTCTTGCCTGTAAAATCCTCACCGTAGGAAAGTTTGAGAGCCTCCCATTTCCCACCAGAAAGCCCGCAAGCAGAAATGGAAAGGGGAAAAGCTCGCGCTAAAGAAATCAAAGGGAGATGAACGGCGATGCCGTTATTCAGCCACGTTTACAGTAGTGATTCTGGTTGGTGGAAATGCTGAAATGAGTGTCTTCAGCATCGCTCTTCCACAGTCTGGTGTTAAATCAGGGAATAAAGCTGGAGGAGAGATGGTCTGTGGTGCTCATCCCTGTGGGAAGCCAAGCTCCCATTCCCCACTGTGGATGGCGACCCGCAGCTGGGCGGCACTGCAGAGGGGAGAGCGCAAGGGTCTCCACGTGCTGGAAGGGCAACAGGGAAATCATATTTTCCTTAAAAAAATTAACACACGAGGCAGGTTTAGTGCAGGTATTTCTGAAGCAGCGTATTTCCAAGTAGCTGGGGGACAAAAATGTGTTGTACCCCATCTCACTACCCCATAAAGAGCGGCCAGCCCCTCCGTATCCCACTGCTATGTGCATAGGGTTGCCGTGAAACCCCATTTTCTGTGCAACCATGTCAAATAAAGGGCATCATGTTCAATTTTACAACGTGGATTTGGATATTTAGAAAGAAAAATTACTTCCCGTACCGCAAACACGGTAGTGTCAAAGTTGCAGGGCCCAAAATATTCCTCACCTATTTTTTATTTGTTGTTGTTGCTTTCATATCTGTTTACAAAACCTATGTAATTTCTTTGCAGTATGTTCTTTCCCCAAAAGCAAATCCTTCAGGGTATTTATTCCCCTCAAAATACAAATTATTCTGTTCCCCGGTAATTATCTGTTTTGCATACAGTTACACAGCTGAATCAGAAGCAGCAAGAAATGAATAAATATATAAATAATGGACACACCGAGGTGTAGTTTCTCATGTTTAACATAACACAGGGGAATACATTTTTATAGCAAGCCAGTAAATGTTGTAAACTGATGTTTTCAATTCCAGTGACTTAGAATTAACTTCTAACTGTGAGATCTAAACTAGCTGCAGTCTTTTATAATCTCATGCTTTAAAGCTATAATGGTTTTTTTTTCATCTGCTGTTAAAGAAGAAATTATATTTTACTAGGAGATGGCAAAGGTAAACCCCGGAAAAAAGTATACTTCAAACTGCTTAAATATGATTATTTTTGTTCCGTGTGATTTCACTCAGCGATATAAAGGAGAGAGCCCGGTTAGCTTATTGGAATGAGAATGTGCCGGTGAGTACAGAAAAGCACACATTGTTTGCCGATGCCTATGGAGTTTACATCAAAAAGGAGAAATATATCAAAAACTGTAGGAAAAACACTTTTTTGTTTTTCCCACGAGCAGCAGTTCAAACAGCGACTGCAAGCAAAATTTTGCCCTGGCCTTTTTTATGAGGTCCAGAACAGAACCTTTCGAAGCAATAAGCACATTTCACGCAAAAAAACCCAAACCCTAATCCTCTTTGGAAGCGCACGTTCCTCCAAGCCATGGCAAGGGGCTCCCACCTCCTAAAAGCCAACGATTGGTCCAGCAAAGCCCAGTGTTTGTCTTCTGTTCTTTGGACCAGACCAAAGCTGGGCCCAGGATACCCTCAACGAGTATTTTTTAATATCACTGCCCTACACTCTTCCTGATCTACAACATTTTTTTGCCCTCTACCACCCCGCCCAGCTCCTCTGCAGGGCTGGAGGCGCCCCAAAGCCCCAGCACTTGCCTTGCTCCAGCCAGCAAAAGTGCCTTCTGAGAGTCAAACACCCCCGAACCTGAGCTTGGAAATTCAAACACAACATGTGCTGGAGCTCGCTGGCCTGACTCCGCTTCTTCAGGAATTAGGTTGGAGCTGTGAACTCAGATCTGAACCTGGATCTTGGGTTTAGATCCAAAGTTTTGGGTTGGGCCCCATCTCTAGTAAAAAAAGGATAAAAAAGAGATGAAAAGATAATTGTAGAAACTTAAAAGCCAGCGCTGCATTCTTTTAAAATTACAAATTAAGCTATAAGCGATTCCAAACTATGCTGTTTTTATTAAAAATGACTTAATAATCTAATCTTCCTTTCCTTTCTTTTCTTTTGGAATTTATCCTATATCCTAGTAATCGCACATAGAAATTACACAACACCACACTGGATACTCCTGACAATATAAACACAATTGTTTATCCAGAAGCATTATAGGTTCATGCAAAAATATGGCATTTAAAGCTTGTGGTCAGATCAAGAAACCACAAGTATAATTGTTTGTTTATCCAGCCAAGCACTACTCCACCATGTAAGTTTATGGGGGTTTTGTATTTATTTATTTATTTCTAACCCATTTTGAAAATTAAAGTTACGGAGGGAAAGCAGACAATTAAAGGCAAACCCCGCGCGTGGAGGGACGTTTTTAATATGGAAATCGCGCCTTTGTCGTAGCTCGTGTTACCCGGTTTCATCCTTCCATGGCCGCCTGGTGATAACGGGGCCCTTTGGTGGAATTTCGACATATTTTTCCCTTTAGTTCGGGGCAGCTGGTTTCTTTCCTCTCAGAGGAGAGAGCCGAAGTATATTTATCACTCCAGCAGTGACTCAAAACAAACAGGAAATCTTCATCAGCAGGCTCCTGGGCAAGGCAGATACCAAGGTACTGGCAGAAAGGAAACAGAGGCTTTCGGCTGTGGGAGTCCGACACGCAGCGTATATTGCAGCGACAGCAGATAACTCAGCTAGAGAGCCACCAAATTATTTTTAAATTTGGAAAAAAAAATATATATATATATATAAAGAGGAGATCTCAAGGTAGCTGAGAGCACACACAGCATCCTGGGGGGTGGCTGAGCTGGACATCCAGCCCGGAGACACGGCGTGAACCTGGCAGTGGGAGGAAACCTGTGTGCTGGCTGGGCTGGGAGGTTTCCCTTTGATCCAGCGCTTTAGGAAACCTACTCCTCTCGCCCCAGCGAGTCCTCCTTTTAAAACAGAGGTTTCCGGCAGGGCTGGCTGCCGTGCCACCAGGAGGGAGGAAAAAAAGAAGAAAACCAAAGCCAAACAAACAAACAAAAAAGGAAACATAGTTAATAATTTTAACTATGGAGATGGTTATTAATATTCATAGGTGATTTATAGAAAGGCTTCTGAAAATAGGCTAATAAATGGCCCAGTAGAGACGAGTAGACATAGTGCTTAGGGATAGAGTTTAGTTATGTTTTTTGTCGGAGTTATGTTGATGGTTGGACTTGATCTGAAAGGACCCTTCCAACCAAGGTGATTCTCTGATGGCAGTCCCGACACGGGAACTGCTCTCTTGGGTTGAGTTTTATTCCTTTCTTCCCTGATCAGTGTTGTTCAACATCAAACTAAAATACTTCAGTCCATCTTAACAACAAAATACAAGCACAGCACAAAGACTCATTCTGCTCAGACCTCGGCCATGCAAAGCCCTTGGAGACACCTCTGTCAAGTGGCTGCAAGATTCTGGATCTGCCACCACCGACCACACAAGCTTCAGGTCATGCTGCTGGGCTCGGCTGATCCATCAGATTAAGGAAACAGTTGCTGAAAATGGGGAAGATCAGGAAGAGTCACTAACTGCTTCCCCCGCTTTTCTGCTTTACCCCAGGCGCCTGCTGTTTACCGTGGCCAGAGAAAGGGCACGGTGATCCCGCAGTCTGACCTGCTGTGGGCTTATCTCCAGAGCTGGCAGGAAACGGTGGGGCTGGCCTGGCCACGCTTTTGGTCGTTAAAAGGAGACTTCTGCACCTTAAAACGAGTGACTGCCTTCCCTTGCTCCCGGCCAACCCCTGAGAGCCGCCCTGCTGAGAGCCTACCACACCAGACATCCCACCTTCCCCAGCCAGACGTACCCCTCGACCTTGGAGGGGTTTTTGAAGGGTGAGTCCTACCGTGATGTGCCCAGGCTGGACTTGGCTTGAGCTTCCACTACCATCCCTCCGACACAGCAGACGTGACATCCTTATCGCCGAGCTGCACCCTGTGACACCTAACCTCAACGTCTCACCACCGAAATCCAGCCCTCTGTTAATAAGGATGACTGGCTTGGCTGCGAACCTAAGGTGCAAGGGGCTGATATAGGGAACTCCAGACGCTCACATCCTCACAAACAGTTGGTGGGGTGCAAACACTGCCTAACTACGGAAACAATAACATGAAATCACCGTGGCCTAAGACATCCCAGACAGAAGAAGCATTAGCAGTGAAAGAACCAGTTTAAAAAGAGTGCTTCATACTGGCTCATACGCAATCTCCACAGGACTGCCCTAGGGAAAGCTGGCTAAGGTCTATGTCAGACAGATGACTACCAAAACCTCTGGGTGAGGACACCTCTTTTTTGGAAGCATCTGGCAGAATGTATCACCACCGTGCTGACTCACAGATGTGTCAAGGCGTAAAGTCAAGCTAGGTGGGTAATTCTGGAGAGTTTCTCTAGAGATCAGACTGTCTGTATCCTCCTAAGGAACAGTTTGGTCTAGCCAGCGTCGAGGAAGGGAAACCTGGTGAAGATCTGTGTATACTCCACAGTAGATGAGAGGGTTAAGTTATCAAGGAGGAGAAAACACCAGCGTTACAAACAAGAAGGAGGTGGTTTGAGAGTGCTGGAGATACTCTACTGCTAGAGCTGGACTGTCACCAGCACAAGGCATTCTTGTTTCAAGCGTGTAAGCTTTACTAGAACATCATATTGACTGCATACCTACCAGACCAGGCATATTTCCCATGCAGACAGAACTCCAGACCATCAGGGGTTTGGAAAGTGACTGGGGTTCCCCCCGATAACACACCAGCCCACCTTCATCATTGCGTCTGGTGGTGCTGGCCCTGCATAAACCATGCCAACCCGACACTGCCACGTGTGATGCTCATCCCTACTGCTGGGGGACGCAACACAGCTCAAGGCTCCCTCCCAGAAGGGCCAGCTGGAATCATAGCACAATTTAGGTTGGAAGGGACCTTAAAGATCACCTAATTCCACCCCCCTGCCCTGGGCAGGGACACCTCCCACCAGCCCAGGCTGCTCCAAGCCCCGTCCAACCTGGACTTGAACCCCTCCAGGGATGGGGCAGCCACAGCTTCTCTGGGCAACCTGGGCCAGGGGCTCACCACCCTCATAGTGAAAAATTTCTTCCCAATATCAAATCAGGAAAGCGAGACAGAGCAAAGCCTTCCACTGTAACTATAACATGGGCAGCAGCATGGGGTCCAGAAAGCAATAGCCTTTTATGTTCACATCAAAACCGTGAATCTTTGGTTTAGAAATGGCAACTTGGCTTACTAGATGATTCCTTTGGCTACTCACTGACTCAAAAGAAACTTGAGTGGCATGCTCCGTTTTAAATTTCACTGTCTAGAGAGATGAACATATGAGAAAATTACAAAAAGGGCTGCACTGAGGATGTGATGTGCAGTCACGGGGAGCAAGCGGCACAGATCTGTAACTGCTACTCCATGCTATACCTGCCTCAGAAATGGTCAAGCAAATTAGCAAGCCCATGGCAAACATTAATTGCTGTGCCTAAAGGTTAGCTTTGAAAGTACATTAGAGCAGTCTTTGAGCAGCTCTGGCTAGCTCGTACTAGTCTTGAATTTGCCATCTGCAAGTCAAGGAAAGCTAGAGTGCAACACATTCCCACCACATGTCTTTCCATCCCGCTCTTTGCCTCTGGCACTGGCTTTACAACCAGGGCTGCGGAGGGCAGTTAGTGCGTGATGCTGGGAGGATGCTGAGCAGGGGGTGTGACCTTCCACGCGGCGCCAGAGAAAGCCAGCAAGGCAGAGACCCCGCTCCCAAAGCCAGAGAAAGGCGCTGCACTCTCAGTATTTGATCTTCAACCAGCTGCATTCAAAATATTGGACAGCACAGGCCTTTTGAAGCTGCTCTCCAAGCGATAGAGGATTATTGGCTCCGGTGATGAAGTGCAGTAGTCAGGATTGGTTGACTAAAGGAATTTTTTTATTTTTCCTTGGCATTGCTCTGTGCCATCTTGTTTGATTACAATATTTCTTCCACTCAAACGTGCATTTTCCTCCTGCTAATCTTTGAACAACTTTGTGTCGCAACCCAAAGGTCTACAACTTATGCTGCAGAATATTGCACCGTGTCCAGGATTCAGGTCCTGGGCGTTTGCCCGCGTGTCCCGTTGTGCCACAACAAACCCAAGGTGCCATCTTGCCTACAGACCTGACAACTGGCCAGAACAAGGCTTGGATGTCCCCACAGCAAAGCGACACACGCACACGGTCTCCCGTGGGAGGTGGCGCTCAAGCAAAGCACTCAAGAGTTACACGTGCAATTGATTTTCATCACGATTCATTTTTAAAACCAAAAAGGCACGCTTTCCAAGCTGATATTCACATGTGATATATATACACAAACCCTAATTCTTAAGGAGGGTCAAAAAACAGATTGGAGGAATCGAGGGGGATTTATGTGGAATCCCGAATCAGAGAGAAGAGGATGAAAGCAGAGAAAAGTGTTGTGCATTCAACTGCTTAAGTCCTGCTCAACTCCATGATGACAAACAAACAAACAAAACCCGTGTCTCTTTTTCTCAGCTCAGTGATTACAGCAAACCCACAGTGCCAGCTTCAGACTGGCAAGGCAACTAGCACTGCTCACAAAAACAAATTCAATGGATTTTTTTTCCTTATTTTTTTTTTTATATTGGCTTATTTAATTATAAGGGTCTTCAACACTCTCACCTATTTCCTCAGCATCAGTCAAAGGATATTTCTGTTTCCACTGCTATTGTTTCAGGCTTATGAAATAGAAAAAAATGAGGAATGAGGGGGGAAAAAAAAAAATCATCTGCACATACAGACTTTTCTTTCAAAGTCCCCAATTTAAACGCACGTGCTAAAAGGAAACTCAGGAAACCCATGTTGCCACAGCAATGCTGATCTGCCTCAGAGCTCCTACCCAGGAAAGGTGTCTCTGACGTTACCTAGGTGTCACCCAAACAAAATATTCCCAAACAGAGGTACCTGCCACCCCTTTTTTCTCCTAATTCAGCATTTCAGCTGGCAGTAAGAAATAAATTAGAATCAAAACTTGGGGGGAAAAAAAAAGTATATTTATTAGGAGATGAATACCCAGGATGCCTTAACCCCTGGGACCCTAACCTGGTTGCCCTACTATTCTGGGCTCATCGGGACATCAAGAATACTAATTTAGACTTAGGGCGTTAGGGAAAAGCTCTCCTGTTTTAAACACGGAAAACTGTTATTCAGTTATTTCTTGAACAAATACACTTCAAACAATGTGAAGGAAATGGCACTTCCCATTTATACGAGTTTACCAACAACAATCGCGACGAAAAGGACAAAGACTATTTCAGGTTTGTAAGGGCTGTCCTTTATAACACACTGTCCCGAGCAGGAGGGCGTGTAGACCTTGTAGGATCCGAGAAAGTTCAGAAAGTTCTCAGAAATCTTCATCAAAGAGTGCTGCCCATCAGCGTTATAAATGCAGTAGGAGATTATCTTGTCCCAAAGTATCATTTGTGAGGGTGGCTCTGCCTTCAAGAAATGAATTAGCCACTGTTTCATGCCACACTACAATTCATTTCTCCTCCCATTGGACCCACAAAGGTGGGTTCTGAGCTCATTTATACCACCGCAATCAAAAAAAAAAAAAAATCACTCCTTCAAAGCAACAGCTTGCTCTGGGGGTAGATTTTTAAGAGGAGCAGAGCCTGCACCCAAAATTATAACAGGTAATTTCTGCTCTACGCTTAACCTATGCTAATCAGGAGAAAACGTAATGATGTTAGCAGCCCATCAGCAGAGTTTGGCAGGGGTAATAACCACAGGGAGGTAGGATAAGGCTGTAGGCTTTAAAGGTTGTGAAAGTATCAGGATTACCAGAGTGTTCATAGCCAAATGAGACTCTTCTCCCACCTTCTTCTAGGAAAAACAAAACCCAAGCGGATTCTTTGCACTTCACCCCCAGTGAGGAAAATAATTGTTAGCTTTATAATGTAAAGACAAATAAAATAATTGTCTCTCTAAGATGCAGACATGACTAAACCAAGTAGTATGTGTGTACGGCTGTAGTTTTTACCCTAGTGACACAACCTACCCTTACCGTTACCCTCTCTCATTAGGTCATTTAGGTCATTTCTAAAATTCAGCTCTCTGTGAACTGGGACCACGTTCTCCTGTTGGTTTGCAGAGCTCCTATTTTTGCCACTATAAATAGAAGAAAAAACTTCAATTATGTGGCGTATTCTCCTTCAAATGACTTTGTAGGTTAAACAAAACTTTAACTGTTTCAGATAAAGACAGGCAGAAGGTGTTTTTTCCAAACATCCCAAGCGAAGGAGTGCGTTTCCTGCTTCCCTGATTCAACCTACGGCATCAGACATCTGTAACTCTGTTTACATTCCAGCCCTTCACAACTTAATACCGCTTGCAGCATCAATAATATAGGGCACATTTCTGACTGCTCTTTAGATATTTTTTTATCTCCATGAGACTTCCTGGTTTGGGATTTTGTAGTTTACAATTTCTCACTAATGGTAACTAGGCTGCAGCATTTGGCCTTAAGAGTTTACATATTATTTAACTAGATATAGGCAGCCTATTTTAATTACAGCAAAGAGCCCTGTAGAGGGCTCGTCTGTTTTTCCCCCTCCAACTATATCAGTTGGCTTAATAAAGATATTACCAACTCCCTGTAAACCCAGCTGCAATCAAGTTCTTAGATATGCTGGTATTTATTAATGCACTTTTGCCACTTTAAAAAGTACGTCCTATCATAGCTCTTCAAGTACTTAGGTGTCCATTGTCTTAATGAAAGCAGTGTGAACTTTGTAGCACACGTTTTATTTCGTGTGCGTGTGCATTCCAGCACTTCTCAGCAAATTTCTCGCCCTCCCCAAAGCGAGGGGCATCTGCTCTTGTCACTGCATTAGAAGCGGATATTTAAGCATATGGACTGTGCTTTTAGGATGAGCTCCCCTTTCCTGGGGGATGTAGAGCACAGGCTTTCCTCTCCCCTACCTGCAGGGTCAGCAAGACTGCCTTCCTACAGGCAAATTCAACATTCAGCACAATCCTACCACGTCGCGCCTACGTCTCTGGCGCCTCTCTGGCCTCATCTTCAGGTCTTGTCTTCACATTTCGAATGTGCTCTTGCTACATACGCTCTCTGACCGCTATTTAGATAACTTTCCACATTTTTTTTCACTTCTTTAGATTGCAAAATTCTTGCCTCAAGTTGGCACTATGTGCACCTAAACCCTATTTCAGACAGGCCAGGGTCTGGCCGCTGTCAGTGTTTCTTTGAATCGTACACTTGAAGCCAAGGTGAGATATTGAGACTTCAGCTTTCCTATTTGACAGGGCTTCTTTTTTCCATAAGGTCTCAAATTAGTACCTGAACATCACCTATCAAATCAACCATGCGTATTCACAACTCTTCTAACATTTGCAAGTCATGTTACTACAAAGGCAAGCTCGAGACAGCTTGATTAAGCAACTTGCCCAGGGTCATACAGGAAGTTGTAGAAGAGTTGAAAACAAAAGCCAGATCTTCTTAGCTCCTGTCCAACCCTCGCTGGAATGAAAAGGCCGAACTGCGCTGTGGAAATATTAGCAGAGTCATAGAGCTCATCGTATAAATTTCATAATGAATTCACGACTTAGCAAAGAAAATACACAGAGCTCCCAGCGCTGCTTTCCAAGGAAAAACTCGTGGAGTGGCAGCAGCTGGGAAGCATTCCCCGAGCTCCGACCAGCCCCGGCCACCACCACAGCTCCTCCGCTCAGAAGAAAAAGAAGAAAACAGGGCATAGCAACACCCTGCAAGCATCAGGCCATACGAATGGGTTCTGCCATCCCTTTCCTAGCCACTTTCCTTCTCTTCAAGCAAGCAAAAACCTGCGTCTATCGTCAAAGCTGCCAGAGTCACTCAAGAGTGAGTATGAAATCGTTGGGGATAGCAAAAGGAGCATCCAAAGAGCAACAAAGGCAGTATTTATGTCTGTCCTTCTCCCTGTCTGTGTGGCTCTCCGTGATAGCCACAGGAATAAACAATAGCCTTGGCCCCTTGGCTGCAAACGGTTCTTGTTGCCGAGGCCCAATTAAGTTGTTGGAAGTTTAAACACAAGCACAGGAATCCGCTAATGCGGGCGGGCCGGCACAATAGGATCTCATCCTGGCTCTGCTCCGCTCCTGCTGAGCGCCACCTTGCCGGGAGAAGAACCCCCCCATCACCAGCGAGGCTCTTCCCACAGAGAGGTCCTCAAAGCCCAGCCCAACCCTACACATTCCCACCCACCTTGGGGAAGACTTCTGGCTCCACGCGGCATCAAGAGACACGAGTTGGGCCATCTCGGGCTCGCGACCGGCCGCCAAGCACACACAGGTTGTTAAAGAGCGATCCCCCCCTGCCTCCTCCCCAAATCTCCCCCACATAAACACTTCAAACAGCCACAGCAGCCTCAATAGCGATGCCAAGAGCAGAGAGAGAGAGGCTTCGACATTGTCTCGGTACACAGGATGCCGGCTTGACATCATTTAGCGGAGACAATGCTCGCCCTCTTTCTTTTGGAGCCACGTAAAAAAACTTGGCCGAATATAAAACGACTTCAAAGACACGTTTCTGTGCCAGCCAGGATGCATCAAAGTTGGGAAAGGCACGACCCGATTCACCTGATCCGGGGAGCTGATAGAGAAGCGTGGGGAAGCGGCTTTTATCGATGTACCTTCCCCAGCACTTCCTTCCTGCCCCTGATGCTATTTAAACCCCCAGCACCCACCTCCAGCCAGACCTGAGGAGGAGAAAGGAAAAAGCAAAGGGAAGCCCTAAAAAAAAAAAAAAAAGGCATCCCCCTGCAAATTTCTCTGCAGTTGCCGGGGCGGTCATATCCTTCTGCTTTCCCCTGAAAAAAAAAAAAAAAATAAAAAAAAATCAAGTATCACCTTATCGTTTCCTCCCCAAGATTAACTCCTGCTTCCTGAAGAGTATTTCTGAGGTAGAAAAAGCAGAGGTGGTGAAAAAAAAAATAAATAAAAAGGAAAAAAAAAATAAGGGCGGTTGGGGCGGGGAGCAGGGGGGGGGTGAGCTGAAAAGCCCAATCTGTCAAGCTGCGTTTTAGAAGAAAGGAAAACTGAAAAGTGAACGTATTTAACATGAGCTATTTCCTGCACTCAGGAGGGAAGAAAGCATGCTACTAACTGTGTGCATGAGGAGATCGGCACTGGTGTTATCTCTGACCTGCAGCTTAGCCCTTGTGTCTCAGCTGCCAAAAAGCTCCTATTCAACGTTATGCTGAGTTCATCAATGCTCCACGTGTCAGGATCCTAACAGGAAAAAGCAGGACAGACAGTCACTCTATTCAACTGCCTGGGGACCCCATGACAACTCAAATCCCCTCGCAGACTGTCCATATCAACCTACGGCAGGTCAGAGCGCGTAACCCCTCCAGAACCGCAAGCCCGGGCCCACACCCTTTCCCCTTGTCAACGTTGTCACTTTAAAACAGCCCATCGAAGCCTTATCGCCCAACCTGGAGTAAAGTATGACAATTAAGATGGATTGCAAAGCCTGCTTGCGCTTTACAATTAACAATAACTTGGCAGCCTGTCCCACGCAACTGTTGGGTGGTATGGCAAGAACTTTATCCCTGCTTAGTACTGCATTAGCATATTTAGTAGGCTGCAAGACATAATTCCTCAGATATGAACATATTTTTTTTGTCTTTTCAAAAAATCTGCAATTAAGCCGTAACGTGCAGGCAGTGTGCAGCCGGCGGTAAACTTTGTTATTAGGGGGACTGTGCTAAAATGGCCCTTTTTGACCTTATGTCAATTATCTATTATATAAGGAACCTATTCCATTAAAAAAAAAGAAAAAAAAAGAAAGAAAAAAAGTCTTAGCACGATCTTTGCTAGGAAGCAACAATATTCCAGAAACTACAGCTGATATTCATTCAGCCCTGCATTCCCTCTGTTAATGGCTTTGGGGGGAGGTTGTTCAAAAAGTTGGGGCGTTTCGTTGGGGTATTTTCTTTCCACTTTTGGCTAGAAGAGGCAAATGCTTCCCTTCTGCTACTCAGCGTGAAACTTTCTGCTTAACCAATTCTCAGCATAAAAGAAATCCACCCCAGTTAGCGACATCTTCCTCTGTATGATGTGTATCTCTCCTTTCCTCTCCAAGACTCATGTTTACAGGTAAATTAACCGTCTTCTGAGTAATTAAACGCCTTTTTGGAGCAGTTGTTTAGCATGGCCTAACTTTATCAATTTCCTACAAGCCGCACAGCACATACTCACTCCCCCCTCCCGCCCCCCCAAGCTTTTTAAGTCTGTTTACGGTATACATTTATCTAGAAAATCTGTTCAGGTGGGGGGGAGGCAAAGATCTTCCCTCGATAACCCCGGACATTGTCCCCCTTGACATCTGGGTGGCTGGTGGACAGGATTTCCTGCCAAATGCAAGGAGACAACTGCGTGACCCACCTTGGGCGAGAGGCACCGCTGGCTGATGCGAGCACAGCGGGAGCGGGTGCTGCCTCCCCTCGCCCCCCAGCCGCGTCCTCGGCACACAAAGAGCAGCCGGGGAGCCCTCGGAAAAGGAGGGGGAGGCAAAAAAAAAAAAAAAAAAAAAAA
>VXBO01001763.1:5477-29394 GCA_013400135.1 Rhinoptilus africanus | reverse complement strand
TTTTTTTTTTTTTTTTGGCCAAGGAGTTTGGTGGGTGTTAAAAGGAAAACGTTCCGTCCTACTTTATAAGAGATTCATCTTTTTCGGAAAATTTGCAACTCAAGAAGCTTTTTCTCTCTCCTTTTTGGAGCCCTACATTAATAGCAAAATGCATTGCTATTTGTAATCCAACTTTCTATCTATAGCAAATTCCTATATTATAACTCAGCATTTTACTTCCTTTGTTTAAATATTGGTTTTGTTGCTTAAAAGCACATGTGGGCTGTAAACAAAGGATAAATAAGCTGTGAAAATAAAAGCAGGCTCCAAGGAATAAATAAGAACAAAATGGAAAAGACTGCACCGGGCTCCTGCGATGAACACAGGGATCTCTTTGTGAGAGGAGGGGGGGGAAAAAAATGTGTTAAAAGGGCACATTCTGCAACTCTGAGGCAAACTTTGAAATGGAAGTGGGGAAGCAGAAGAGCGTTTGATTCAAAATCAGCAATGTGTGGGTTTGCATTTGTGTAGCAGCATGTTGGGAGGGTTTCAATCAGTGCACAGATGCACTTGAAAATCAAATATGGACATGGGGAATGTTTTTGGATATAGCAAATGAGGACTGATGACATGTTTACACTTTGCACATGGATCCAGTACAAAACCATACCCTGCAAAGAAACAATAACCACCATTTGCTGCTTTTTCAGGGCTGGAACAAAATGGTGGCAAAGGAAGAGAATACAAGTGAGTGTCTATTCCCACCTGGGAGGGGGCTGCACCGTTTCCCTGCCGGTGGGCTCCTTTCTGCTCATGGCTCGCTTGAGAAAGAGACTTTTTAACAAATTTGGGGGCGGAGGCGGGGGGGTGGGAGAAAAGACACGGTGGCTTGAAAAACAACAGCGCAGGAGGAAAAGGAGAGAAAAAGCAAATTTCAATCATCATTAATGTCTTTCTTTGTTGTCAAAATATTTTCTTTACAGAAGAATTAAAAATTATAGTCGGAATGTCACTGGAATGGAATAGGGAATAAATGTAAGCAAATGCACTCTCATCACCTCCAATGGAAAAACTGCAGTTTTGACGTTATTTCAGTATCCGGCTTTATGTATCCTTAAAGGAGAAATTCCTGGCTTATAAATAATGTATCCCGAGCTATGCTGAGTTGTTAATGAAAGTTTATCGAGATGGCAAAACTTTTTTAAAGAGGCAATAGTAGTTGCAGGCAATTGCATTTGACCAGGCTATAACATATCCCTCTGGAAGGCAGCTCCAGTTCGCTGTATGAAGTAATCTTTTGTGAATGTTTTCCAAACTGCGATGCATATTTTACATTTTATAGGAAGAGGCAAAAGTTAGCTATCTCTGAAGAAAGGGGGGAAACCAGCTGTTCTACACTTTCTGCTGATCAGACATTAAAGAAATGCACATGAACTAATATCCCAAGTTTTAAACTTTTATGAAGAGTTCATTTCAGACTTTTAAGAGAGCATCGGCAGAGTTCAACTAGTCCTTCAGACATTTGACTTCTGCTACTGATTATTAATAACAATCATCCCATTTTCCCCTTACACTTTTCAGCGTGAATTCAGAATGTCAAAGCTAATTTTCTCATCAGCCTCAGACTTATTTAAAGCACCACGAACTTGAGGCTTCGGTTCTCTTCTCCCACGCTTGGGTTTTATAGCAGCGTGGGGTCAGCAGCCAGCTTCTACAGTTGCACCTGGGGTCAGCATCGGTCCCACCACGGGCCACACAGAGACCCAAAAGCTGGATTTTTACCTGAATCCAGGGGTGTCTCGGCCGTGTTTCTGGCACAAGTCCAGGCAGAAGCCCATGGTTTTGTCTCGGTGATTTCAAGAACCTGGTTGGTATCGTGAATTCAAAAGAAAAATGGAATTATCTGGAAGAAGTCAAGCTACAGACTTCATGAGATATTTGTGTGCGTGTTTAATACGGTAAGATGCTCCAACCAGTATCTTTTAACAATTTTCTCTTTGCATGTTTCTAGAGAAAGATCCACACTTACACTGGGGCCACTTTGTACCACGCTGTCCTCTCTGATGTCCCGAAATGACACCAAAGAGCCTGGAGCCCAGGTGGGGGTCCCTGCTCCACGCAGAGCAACGCCACTCGCCTGAATGGAGTTACAACCGCATACAGAACTAGGGACTACAGCTCAGTAGCTACAACTTTTAAAAAAAAAAGTCTGTCTTCTGCTTTATTTCCAAGTGCACGCTCTAATCTGTTAATTGTATATACAACAAAGGCAAAGTGCTGGTCAAGGGAAATTATTTCTCACGATTAAGGCCATGTTTACTACGAGGGCATTACAGGACCGTCTCGGTTGGGAAGTGCCTCTCACGCAGACCTGCACCAACGTGGGGAAAAGAGATCTTCAGAAATCACCTGCTTTACTGGCAGGAAGATGGGAAAGAAGCCCTGCACCCTTTGCCTTTACACTTGAGCTTACCTTGGACAACAATCTGTGATCACAGGTACAATACAGTTATCACATTTCTTCATCTCTGTTCCTCAGACTTTTCTCTCCCGGACATATCCTTCTTTAGGTAAGAATTCAGCATAAAGGCAAAATAAACACCAGTGAGGGATGCTTCCTTGTATGACAGGTCATTGACAGTTTGAGCGCGGTGAGAGGTGTCGTGGATCGTGGCTTCCTCCGTAGTTACCTTCAGCTCTCTGCTGTGCTGTTCTGCCCAGTGGTCGTACATGCAACAGCAAAAAGAGGAACACGTTGAACATCGAGGTATGTGTGCTCCATAATAAAGGTTATAAGAGATTATTCTTATGAAATACCACCAGGCTCATAACATCATAGTAACCACATTTAGGAAAGCAAACTGGAATTCTGAATTGTTTCTGTGATTTTCCTTTCCAGCACAGAGTAAGGCATTTCCATTTATATCTCGGATAAGAATGCAAAGTGTCATTTCCTTTTGATAGCCAACAACAAATATAGTTGTGCTTTGGAAACCCTTTCATTTGCCATCTTTTCTTTTACTCGGGAAAGGAACAGCTAGTCCATTAGCTATAAAATTATCACGATTACCAACTGATGGAAACCAGCGTAGTGTCACAGACATCACCTAAGCGAGACCCTGAGTGGAAGGTAACACCGGTTACTCTACCAGTCACACCCAGAGCCAGCATTGGCACCATGGGGCGAGGCTCAAGGTGGTGGGTACCAATGCTACCTCAATCACGACAGGACAACATACAGATTATGGTGACACAGAAGAACACTATCACTTTCACTCATGCAGCTTTTGAAGCAGATAACTCCCTGCTCAGAGTCGCTGTCATCTCATTCTTCTTCGGATGAAAAGGTTTCTTCTTCACCGCCTGTCCTGTACCTTGTACACTGGAGAAAACAGACCATATGGATAAGAGACGGGCAAACCCTCGTGCTCTGTGCTAAGGAGGCGTTAAACTCTCTTGATGACGTACCTTGGTGGTACTGAGGTGCTTCACCACTTCGCCAGAATTGAACGTTTTGTCTCTCTACTGTCCTTCACCCAAGAGCCACTTTACCACTGCAGTTTAATATTCATGTCATCACCATTGCTAACTGTTAAAAACCTGAATGGTATAAATAATGAATTAATATGTATGTGCAGATCTCTATTTTGCCCAATATTTCTTACGCTTTTTTGATTGGAGCCTCAGCATTCTGAAGGCAAATACAAATGATTCTTCCCCTTTCAGCCTGACTTTGCTGTCACCGTGACAGGGGAAAATTAGCAGCCCCAACTCCAGTTGTCACAGAAGAAAGGGGGCTTTGCTTAGGTACATCCGAACGGACCACTCCTGCCAGCGGTGACTGTAGTCAATGCACACTAAGGCACCCAGCAGCCCCTCGACGGCTGTGGGAGTGATCTGGTTTCATCTGCATCCCTTACTGAATCATAATTAACTCAATGGGAAGATCCATCCTTACATGCACAGAGCTTCCAAGGACTCTACTGGGCGAGGACATCGTACTGGGTTTGCGGGGCAAACAGATACATCACCATGGCAGAGGCCTTCAAGGTTAGGAGTCTATTTGGAATTAGAGCCAACTTAGTTGATTTACAGCAAAGGCCCTCTCATATACAACAGTGACATCTCAAAAGGTTCACAATTCAGCTGTAGATTTGCCTTCGAAAAGCAAAACTTGGGTCTACACGTTGAGTGCACAGAAATGAGCTCACCTCTGTTTGCCCCAATAGAACAAAACTCCATTGGCAGTAAATTTGGCCCAGCTCTGCATTTTGGGATGGAGTCTTGAAAAACAACCCGCACCAGGACAATCCCTTTTTTTCCACCCTTTTTCTTAAAACTTCATTGGAATAAACTCTTATGTGACTATGCTTCTAATCCAAACTGCAGTAAGGCCCAGCTTGAAATAAAAATGAGGCACGATAAGTAACGGTTCCATTTTCAGTTTTAAAATTATTTGGGGTACAGTGAAACAGGAAATACACCACCACTATTACACCTAGGGTAAGATTTTTCAAGACTATATGCAGAGAAACGTCTGATAAATTTTCAAATTCGCTTAAGGTGGGACCCCCAGAATAGCATGGTCCTTTGAGAAATGCTTTCAAAGGGTATTCTTGCCCTCTCTGATATTTACCAGATAAATATACATTTTGTGGAGCTTCATCTACCCCATAGTTTATGGTGGAGCTATGTTTACTTTTTTTATCACTTGAAGATCTGGTCTGATCTAGTAAAAGGACCAATTAGTAAAGACTACAAATTTATGTAGCTATAAGCCATATACTCAGTATCTTCTCTATCACCACAGAGATCAGATGACTTTTTCACATCACTGATCTCTAGTTCAACGCTCGCTCAAATACCCAGCTTTGAGAAGTGCCACAATTTTAAGAGATTTGACTGAAAACCACACATTAAGTTAGGTGACTTTCCTCAAGGTAACATCTTATTTAGATCAGGAGATCATTTTCCCTTCCTGCTCTTGAAAAACATTTTGCTATTCACTCGCTGGGTCCTATTAGCAGAAAATAGAGAAAGTCCTGATGCATCATAGCACGCATCTGAAATTCTAATTCCAATTAACAAGAAGTCATCTGTAGTTGTCCAACACCATATTATTAATTCACAAAGCAATAAAGGGATATATTTCAGACTGAATGAGAAGATAGGTACTGAATGGGGTCATAGTATTTCACTACGCATAATTTGTCATGAACTTTAACTGTTTCAAACCTACGGAGGTCAAGTTGTACAATGCCTTATCCTGAATATAATTTCTCACATATAAAAAGCTGTTACACTTGTATGATTTATCCTTGTGAACTTAAAAACTAAATTAGATCTAAATCTGTATAACCCAGGGTTGCATAAGGAAGTATATTTTTACTGTGAATATGCAGATTTTTGCTCTCTATGTATTTTTGAGCAAGAAAGGCTATTCTGGGGACATTGTAATTTGTTTTCTGGCATTACGATCAATATGTACATTAATTTATTTTAAAGTTATATTTAGCAATGGGATATGCAGAGAAACGTCTGAATTTTGATAATTTTTGATAATTCATTTGAAAAGCACATCTCAGTTGAATTCTAGTCAACTTTATATTCCAAAAGTCTTAAGTCTTTTTTTTTTTTTTAACCTGCACCCCAGAACGAAGACTTTGCAAAATGCATTGCCACTGAGTAAAACTTTCTTCCTGCTCATTTCAAAAAATTAAGTTAATTCTAGGGTATAGGGAATCCCAAAATCATTCATTTATCTATTACCTTTCCAGAAAGACAATGTGCAGTTACTAGAATTTTGTACAATTAGTGCTCTGAGAGTCCTTAAAATGCAAACCTGTAAGAGGAAAGTAAAAACAAATCAAAATTAATCGTGACTGGCTGGAACAAAATGCTTAAATCAATATGACGATGGCTCATCTGCTCGTCATTTAGCCATTACCTGGGAGACAAGGACCTCCTGCTATGTCTGATTTTTATATTTATTTTTTTAAATACAGATTTACAAGTGCCTCTGTTCAGCAGGCACTTATGAAGCCAAAATCATTCCAGACTCCCCCTGTCATACTGTTTACTCTTCATACCTTATTTTATTTATTCCTGTTTGTTCTTTGCATTGGATACAGGGATAAACACATACAAACATTGGGATGTTCAAAAAGTTTAGTACAACAGCAAGAGAGGATAAAAGCCACGAGCTCACATCTATAGCATCCTGGAGAAAATGACAACATAACATAACAATTCTCCTAAGGAAGAAAACCCATGTATTAAAAGTTTTTCTTTTAATTAAACCTTACAGTAAAGAGGAACACAACACAGTTTAGAAATATTTTGAAGTATTTCTTCACCAAGTAGAGAAGCCAGGTTAAAACATGTTGCTAGAACAAGTTTAGAAATAGAAACCTCATTGTCTGGTGTTCAACATACCAAAAGCCTAAGGACATAAGGCGTATAACTAAGGAAAGGGCAGTTTGGTGACCCTATGGACACCCGGGGCCTGATCCTTACCCTACCGGCACTACCAGAAATCCCAAATCTGTTTAGGTCAGTGGTGTTTGACCAGGCTTTGCCACTGGGATCAGAATCAGACCAGTTGTGTACTCACTTGGCTTTTTATTGAAAGCCACAAAACTTCTCCAGAAACGTAGCCCCTGGGTTTTTTATGGCAACGCAGGTCTGGACAACAAAGGCTACTTGGTCGTAATCGTGGCAAAGCGAAGTCTTTAATTCTTCTTCCCAAACTGGCAGATATAAGCATTTCTTCTTTTAGGGAGATAAAATGGAGTCAGTGCTGCCTCTGGAAGAAAAACCTACAATGCAACCTCAAAATAAACAAACTAATTTGCATATACAAACACTGGAACCTCATATGAATCTACTAATATCCCTTCCTTAAACTGTTTGGAATATCACATATGCTACAGCTCACACCAACCAGAATAATGAGGGAGGTGTTGTTTTCTGATATTTTTATAAGTTCATATAACTCTACAGTCAAAGCGACTCTAGGATCATCCAAGCTAGCACATAAAATAAAGGACTGATCACAAGGAAGTTTATTTAATAATCAGCTGTCTTAACTTCAGTCCTCTCTCCGACCTGTGTGTTATACAGTCTTTATTACAGCCTAATCACAGCGCAGTTACAGAGAGGCAAACTCTGAACTGAACAGCTACCGTCACCTCCCTCTCTCTTTTCCTTTCCCAGCAGGTTAAACCTGGAAAACGCTAAAAATCTACTGGGAGTGTGTCTAAAATGAAGCGTAAATAGGTACGGAAAACCTATGAGAAAACTGCTATGGAAGGTGCCTGAATGGCAAAGTGCAAAGGGTGACAAGAAGAAAATTGTGATGGCATACAAAAGGCAAGAGAATAAGAAAGATGTGATACAATAGATAGCTGGCGTGAGCCTATCAACTGGCTGGTAGCTCCTCTTCCACCCACCTCCCCCTCAATACCTTAATTTTTTTTTTGTTATGATAAAGGACATCCATGATCAGTAACAATGTTATAATGATAGTAAATGCAGGATTTAAGGTATATAAAACCTTCAAGCCAACATTAGAAAGCCACCAAGGGGGAGTTACCTTGCACGAGGTTCTATTTAGTGATGGCTCCACTCTTTCACTCCCTGACTGCAAATCAGCATTTTTAGTGGACAATAGGCTCAGCAGTGGCCTTATGATTGCCTCTTTTCAAATGGAAATGGCTATCCTAACTCCTCTGCCAGGTTTTTCTTACTAGAGCACAAATTGCAGTTTACAAGGCTCTAAGGGGGAAAAAAAAATCTTAGCTGAATATCTTTTTTTTATTCGACAAACTGACATGTAAATTACCCTTTAAGTGCTCCACTCTAGGGCTCTGATCATCTCCTAATTGTCACAGTCAATTGTAGCCAACAGTCTCTTCAATCCCAAGCGCTTTGACAACAAGCATAAGGATCAAAGCAGAATCAGCTCCCTTCAATATCCTTCTGTTTAGGATGCTACAAAAAGCCTGAAAAAGAAAGGTGTAAGGGCATTAGTGGAGAAGGAACTGAGAGTGGAAAGTACTATAGCAGTCATTTTCTTCTTCACTAATACTATATATCCTTATACGCTCTGTTATTCCACGATCATCAGGAACACATAAACATCCCAGAAAATAAGTGTGATTTGAAACGACTGGGATATATTACTACTTAAAAATAAATGCATAATGCATTTCTGCTACCTCCTGCATGCCTCCCCCCACCACCACTCTGGGAAGGAATATAACAGCAATCATTTTTTAAGCAAATTTGGTGGGTGGGTGGGGTTTTTTTTCCCCAAAGCAGTCCCACACACTCTTCCAGGATGACCTGGGCTGCAAACCAGCCTACCACATGGTAACTCATCTCAAGTTGTATTTATGGGGCCAGTACGACTTAGACATGAAGTGGGTTATTCGTGCAGCTCTGTTTTTGCCGTCTGAAGTGCCTGTAACCCAAGGTCAGGCAGAGGCTGGAGCAAAACCCTCTCATTCAGTCGGAATCCAGCCCTAAGAACAGCCAGTTTCAGTCACATCCAAAATGACTGGGAAGAAATACCAGAATAAATAGAGCCGTCCTCAAAGTCCGCCCAGGGGAAAAAAAAAAAAAATTATTTGCTGTAACTCTGAAAGAAGAGTCACCTTTTATTGTATTCCAGACCACTTTAGATCAGCACTGCACTACATGGCTTAAATTTTTGTACTAGCTCGCTGTGTTTGATGATATGAGCTTGCTCACTCTACAATACGCTTTCATACCCTCAGCGCCTCGCAGAGACTCAAAGTAAGCCTTGTTGAAGTCGTGTTTCTAGGGAATAAGAGTGAGGCGGAGCTATCCCGAGTCATATTTTTGCTTCAAAACTTGAACGTATCCCCGAACGTATCAGTAACTCCCACAGAGGCTGGCAAACAGCTTCTGCCACCCGGGCTGCAGGGGAGGAGTAGCACCGCTCCTGCCGAAGATGTGCTGCTGAAGTGGGAGAAAGCCTGCGGAATACCAGGGAGGCGAACTGGGGATGCGCCAAGCTCTAGAGTAACTCAAAAGGATCTCCAAATGGATAACCAGGCTCCGCAGGGTTGGGAAACTGGATCCTTTTGATCTCCCTGTGATCTTGTTGCCATAAAGAAGGGAAGAAAGAGACTTCATCCATTTTCCTGGATGTCTCTCCCACTCCTGCCAAAGATACTGTGCACGAGAGATAGCTTGAACACTTGGAAAAGTGAAAATAATGGGAATTTGGAAGTGAAAACCTATTTATCCCTTCATAAGAAATTCAGTCACCACTTACAGCTCTTTTTAAGAAACTGCCATTTGACATTTCTTAAAGATGATGCACCTTATCCATTGGCTCACGTAACACTGGAGGAATGGTTAGACAAGACAGCTGGATGCGGTTAACAACCTGCTGCCCACCTCCTATGGGTCCCACTGCCCTCACACAAATTCTGTGTCCAAGATGACCGTAGTCAGATCCATAGACCAGCAGAAAACCACTTAGTTGGGTAAGAGGACCCTAAGGCAAGGCTTTGCAGTAGATGTTCCTAAACCATCGCCTACATCACGGTCCCCAGAGATGACCAGAAGGTTTAAGATGCAAACAATAACCCTGTTTTTACACAGAAAAGACTCGGAGCTCGTAGGGAAGACAGCACAGATGCAACGAGGCTTCCTACGGAGCTGCCTCTGCATCCACCCACTGCTGCCTGCACCCACCGCCTCACGCCAGCCGAGCTCAGAGCCCCCAGCACCACCTTGCAGATGAGCACTATTGAGTTAGAGGTGCCAAATGTAGATAGTGCGTTAGATACAAAGACTGGTGAGAAAAAAAAAAGAACGTTTTCGATAATGAATAGGAACAAGAAGTCAAAATTTCTCATGGGAAAGGTGTTCCAGAAAATGCTGATTGGGAAACATCAAAAGCACTCATTTGAATGATGCTGGAATAATATAGAAGGTTATTCTAATACATCATTTAAAATAAATTTAAAAAACCCCAAATAATAAAATTGAAGTGAAACGTTTGTCTTGTTAAACAGTTTTATTTCCATATTATCAAGGGGAAATATTTTAACCCCTTCTGACCAAAAATTTCACTGCAAAAGGCAGATTCTAAAGAAAAATTTCCAGGTTAGTGAAACGTGCTTTCCCCACCAGCAAATTTACAAACATTTTGCAGCTCTAGATAAAGATCAATATCTTCGCCAGACAGCTAAATTCTGAGGTGGCTCCGGTTAAAATGTGTACAATATCTTCCTTGGTATTCCACTGCACAAGGCAAATCCCATTATTTTCTAGGAAGATTATTCCAAGACACTAGGACACCTTCCAAAGGAGACCTTCCCAACATTAACAAAGTGCTCTGTGGCTATTTAGCTCACTAGAATTAACTTGGTGTATAAAGGTATTTTCACCTCTTCATTCACCCACAAGAGTGCCATATGCCAAGAAAAAGCTACAAGGTCACGTGGAATGTAATTAATTTATTTTTTTTTTAAACTGTGGTTATTTAAACAGCAGAAACATTTCCAAATAGCAGGACATCAACTAACACAGCCTGCACTATTTTCTCACCTTACTTGAAATTGCACCCAAATACTTACTACATGAAATTATGGGTTCCCAGCTTCATCTGGGGAGTTGTTGCTGATAGTCTGCGGAAAGATGAGTAGCACAGTAGAGCTGGACATTTTCCTTGTTTCCAGCTGATAAATCATAATAAAGAAGATTGAAATAATATTCTTTTCCTAGCAGAACTTTTTCCATGGAGACAATTGCTGTAGTGTTTGCAAAGTACAGATTTCATTACCAGAAATTACTAGAGGATCCACATGACCATGAATGGGAGGAGATAAGCTCTTAAAATAAGACACGTATTATGGAAAAAGTTGGAAGAGAACCCTGCCCTACCAAAGAATACGTTCTTTCTTTCAACACAAGAAACCCACAGCACTAGGGACCATTAGATGGACTGAGCCTTTTGTTGAACATGACCATTTCATGATACTCGAGTTGCCGTTTATTACAGGGGGTTGAACCATTGCCCTGCACGACTGTGACAAGGGGAAAGGTGCCATAAGATTGGTCGTGCAAGGGAGCAGCAGGCAAGAAAGTGGCTCCTCCAGCTGCCTCCCACCCAGAGCAGCAAGTCATGGGGCTGCCTAGGAGAACGGGGGATCCTCTGGAAGCATTACCCCAAGAAAGGAGCACTGAATGCTGACCAGAAGCATGGTTTACTGATAGGGTGCTGGTGCCCTTCCCTACAGACTTGAACATAAACCCCCAATCTGGTTGTAAAGGAGCAGAATAATAGCGCCCATTGTGTCACTGACATTTCTCTTGGAGGGGACGGCTTTTCGGTAAGCAGTTATGTTTCCTTATTTCGTTCTCCCCCACAACCATGGATTTTTGCAGCCCTTATTTTTCTGCTTCTGAAAAGTAAAAGGATGACAGGTTACGTCTGGGAAGTCTAGAAGTGACAGCCAAAGAGCGTGCACTGATGCGATGTGAAAGTCCGTGACTACGTAACCACTTCAGGACTATCACAAGACTACTGATACAGCTCCTAAATTACCAACAATTAACCAATGTGTTCTGGTCATTAAATCTTTGTTCAATTCAGTCTTTCAGGCAACAAAGACATCCTATTTCTCTCTGGGATGCCTTGCAGGTATCAGTGCTGCTTTTGCTAAGAACATACATCAAGTCATTACCTCTGCAACAGCCAAAACCGTGTGAAGTGCCTTCAGAAGTCCTTAGGAAGCCATCTGCTTAAACCTCAGCTGGGACTTGTTTTAAGGAAGTCACATGCTGCTTTTTAAGTGATTATTTCTAGATGATGCTCAGGGGCAGGAAGGGAGGGTTGGTGACCACAGCTCCTTCCGTGCAAAGCAGAGATTCAAGCCATTGAATACTGACAGCAGTGATCACAAGACTCATACTGAAGAGAGCCAAGTTGTGGGCAACTGCTCAGTCTTGGGGAGAAGAGGCTTTCTTGGGTGTCTTCATAGCTCATTAGCACAGTTTCTACTGCGGTTAGCTCAACCACACAGCTTCCACTCTACCCACATTCTCCTAAGCCCAGGAAAACAATCACAATCCCATTTTACAGAGGAGGACACAGAGGTTGTTTTAACAGTGGGATCCAAGTCTATTAAAAGCTAACGAGAAGATACGCTGTCCAGTGAATTCACCAAAGTCACAAAAAACTGGTTTCAGAGCCAGGGCCACAGCAGAGAAGCTCCCAGGTCCTAATCTGTGCTCAGGGTGGTGGGTATCACGAAGACTTTCCTGCTTTAGACTCTTGCTAGGTCAACGCTGGGCAGATAAACGTACATTGGCATTCCTCGCTTCCAGACTCACGCACGACAAAATACACAACAAGGGCATCATTCACAGATGCTGACATTAGAACTTGATTGTTAAGAAAGCTGTTTCAAATAATACCCAGAGAGTTAGAAAAGGCATGTCTAGCCACGTGTCTGTTAAGAGGAATATTGTGCGGCATTTATCAGCTCAGACAGGAGCTTGCTTCATAAAACTGGTTTCAATATAGGATTTTAAGTATATGGCAACTGATAGAGTGAATACAGCCATTATTTTACACTAAGAGGGTCGCTATCTATTACTAAGCTGTAATTTTAATTGACATTAAACAAGAGCAACCACAAGAATAGAGCGAGCGCCCGTTTCTCACAGCCCATCTATCTTGCGTATAGTTACTTAGGGCTCATATACCACCAGTTTAGAAACATGCATAATTGCTTACGGTCAACATCGTATCGCTGCCAGATCACACATTAAACAGATAACCACTATTATTATAAGAGTAACTTCCTTGACCTCATATTTTGGTCTGGCTCCGAATTCCTGTACTTTACCAGTTTGGTTTGTTGCATTATGCCAGCCTTCTGCCTCTACATGTCATTTTCTACTCCTGTAAGTGACCGGTGCAATGGAGAGTTTGCTATAAAAATGCATATTTGAGCACACGAATAGAATAAATTCAAGAAATATGATCACAGTTGCTCCTGCAATGTTTTTATAAACACAGAGTCTCTGCTTTTTTATTATAGTTAAGGTACAGTGTGTTATTTGGCAGACGAATCTGACTTGAAAATGTAAAAGGTTCAGGCAACCACACATTTGGAAGTAGAAATCTTTCCTTAAAACACGGCTCTGGTTTTTAAACACAGCAAAATTTCTGGAAACTTCAGTTTCTCAAAGTCTGCCAAAGCTCCAGTCACATGTAACATATTCTTGGGGCTTACATATAATGTTTCAAGTAATAAACAACATCTTGTTTAGAGGAGGATGGAGAAAAAAGGGGGAAAGCACTCATTAGGAGTCAAAGCTTTACATTATCACTGAAAACAAAGCACATTTCTTGCAATGAAACCTCAGAATAACTCCTATAATGTATTAATAAGACATTCATGTGCTCTCCACACCTCCAATAATTGCAGTTAAAATCATAAGTTAAATTCCTACAGCAATTAGATAAATTGTATTACAGAAGAAAGAAAATTTCATACTCACTGAAGTGCACTCAGGTTTTCAGTAACAGAAAAAAATACTTCTGTTCATCCTCATTCGGTAACAGAATGAGTTACGTATTGTACATAGCTGTAGATCATCAGTAGCCCTTCAGTGCTCTCTGGATAACTCATTTATCATACACTTTTTATTCAGGAACAAGGCTGTATTTAAAGGAAATAATAATAATGTTGTTTCCCTACGAAGGCTCATCATGCAGAGTATTCACAGCTTAAATATATGCATAGTCATCTCTACTAGTCAGACACCATTTCAGGCCGCTCATCAGAATACACATTAGCAAAATGATATTGAGATAGGGAAATAGCACACCACAGCCAGGATTGAAGTACAGGCCATAATACCTACCTCACTAGGATCCGGTAAGGTTTAATTAATTAATGCTTATGAAGCTCTATGAGCTCCTTAGATCATCACTTCAATTCATTATGACCCCCATTTGTTTTGTGTCCCACTTTCCCCCTCAATTCAACAGTGAATTTCTTTGGGAAAGTGTTGCATTTATAGAGTAATGAACAGATGAAAGCAGTTGGAGTGATTTGGCCTCGTTGCATTTGCAGGAGTATAAGAGGGAGCAGGAAACCTTCCCCTTCCTTTCTGCTCAAGTCACTTGGTATCAGGCCTAAGGAGAGAGTGAAGCTTCATGATGTGCAATGTTTTCCTCAAGGAATCACACCCGGTCAAAAGTGTGTCAAAAAGCAACACAAAAAGTTGAAGGCAAGATTGTAAAATTAAAGACTTTGGCGTTAGTCTGGGAAACTTCCTTGCTCACATTTATGTTAATTAAAGATGGGCATGAGCTATAAAGCTCAGAGCGGGTATGGATGCAGGCATCTGGTTCTTGCCTCATCTCTAATAATTATTAGATACATCGGATGGAAATAGTTGGAAAGAAAATCAATAAGAGAATGAATCAAGAAAATTAATGGCAGATTCAAATACTTACGTGTATAGGATTTCACTCAAGGGCGAGACAAGATAAAATTAGTAGTCTGTATTAAAACAAAACAGGATACAGTTTGATCAAACTTCTCTTTGATGGAATCTTCTTTAAAGGCTTCAGATTTTGGCATTAAATAATTTGGGTTAGAGAACTTAACAGAAAAGAAAGGGAAGATTATCTAGTGAAACTCCAAGGTTGCTATAGACTTTCAGAGAAGAAACCAGATGAAGACAACAAAATTACTGGTGGAAGAAAAGCTGATAAAGAAGACTAGAATTTGATAATGGAGGAATTTAATTATTCAGGTATCGATTGGTATGATAACTATGTGGAAGCTAACAAAGTTTGTTTGTAGCGGCAATGCTATTAGTTCACTGAGCAGCCAGTAGCTATGCTGAGCCCCATACTTGGAGATAGACATGTGTACCGTTCTAAAATTAATTTTAATTATAAAATTTAACTTTAATTACATTCTTCAATTTCAATATAACTTTTAAAGTTAATGATAGGGAGTTCAAACCTCACCGTCCTAAAGATCCTCATAGATTTAAGGGATAAATCAATAGAAAACATTCTTATCAAGAAAAGCTTGAGAGATTCACAAAGTAAATAGACTCAGGCCAAAAGAACAATTAAGAAAACCCAAATATTCTTTTATTATTCATTCAAAGAGAAAGTCTCACTAACAGTAAATGAGTTGACACAACCAATGGTGGGAAGAAATGTGCCAATAACACACAATAGTGGCAATCTGGTAGTCGTGAACCAGGGGAAAGGAAATTGATTTTTGCTTTTCTGTAAAAAAAAAAATGTTTCTGTTTGGAACCATAACCACAAGGCTCCGCTGCTTGTTCCTCACCAGGATTTATAAGCAAGGCTATAGTCCATGCAAAGTATCATCACACTTCAGCAGAGACCTGGACACCGCAGGAGGCAGCGACCCGTCTTTATGGAGGACTGTGTCACGCAAACTACAGCACCCGTTATGTTTAACATCCCTTAAGAACTACATTATGCAAATTCCATTTGTTTCAATCTTAAATTTTTCATTTTATTTCAATTCAAGGGGAGAGACTCTTTCCTGTGTAAAATGTTAGCTTTCCACTATTACAATCAAACTGAGCAGGAATCTGGTATTAATCACTTACTTACTGTATTTACCAGAGATTGCCATGTTCATCACGGTATAAAAGACCTACAGACGTGAACAGAAAGCTGGGAAGGACAATAAACATGCTAAAATAGTCAAACAATGGAAAAAAATAAAGCCAAAGAAATTACTAATCTGAAACAAAATATTATATAACTTGTATAATTTAATAAAACATTAAGAACTATTTTTGCAGCAGCAAGTAAAAACAGACTTCTTGGGCCAAAGAAATCCACAAGAAATGTGGACAGAGATCTGTAATAAATCAGAAACGCTAAGAAGCATCCCAACAGTCATTTTGATCTCTTGGCACTGAAGTAAAGCAAGCGCAGTGCATAAGGGTTAACTCCTCGGCTCACATAAATCAAGTTAACACCATTTAAGTTAGCAAAATGTATTCAAAGTCAAATTCATTTACTCCAGCCAAAGATCTGTCCCTAACTCTATCCTTTGCATTTTATACTGCATTAACTATTTTAACATATTCAGCTTTAAAGCCCAATATACTTCAATACAGTCTCCGTTACATATACACACTTTTGTGTACACATGCATATGCAGAGGAATACATACATATAAAATATTTTTCTAAATCATAATATAAACAAATTAACATAACACGATTCATAGCTATGAAAAATAGAATAGGAACGGGTTTTGCAGGATTTAGTGAGGAAAAGCACTGAAAATCCTAATTTGAGTAGAGTAAAGCAATGTAGATTTTTGAGCAGGAAATCTTGCACAAATAATTTGCCGGAATTCTTCAAAGATATCCCTGCCAAGGTAGACAAGAAAAACGCTATGGATGGTATACAATATGCCTAGACTTTCAAAAGAGCGTTTGATAAGATCCTACACTGGAGATTACCAGCAAGGTACAGAGGCACTGCATAAATGATAACAAAGTTTAATGAACTGATAACAGTCTGAAAACAGCATTCACCCAACGACTTAGAGATTGGCAGTCAATACAGGGTAGTGCTTCGGTCAGGTTAGGAGCTTGTCTCGTCTCTAATCTATGTAAAATAATTACATCAGAATATCAAAGGTAGCGTATCCAAATGTGCCGGGGACATAAAAGTAAAGAGGGGCTCTCGCAACAGTTGTCTAACACCGGTTAGAAATGCAAGATCCAGAGCACCAGCAAAGGCAGCATCAGCCCTGCCAGGAACGCACCGCTGTGCTGGAGCACGGAGCCGATGGAGCACAGTAAACGGGGTGTTCTGACGTGGTGACAAATGTGAAAACGTGCTCCATGTGGGCAGAGGGATGGCAAGAAACGATGGATGTTGCTATGCGAGGGGAAGAGGGGGATCTGGGCGCTGCTTGGAGGGAAGGGAAGAGCTCAGAGTGGAATTGGAATTCCAGGAAAAGGGAGGGAATAGACAAGAGGATGCTTTGAGCTTTTTAATTCTTAGGAGATGGGAAGTTTAAAGGCGATTAAAAAACCCTCTGAAATGAAAAAAAAGAAAAAAAAAATGAACAACAAAACCACAACTTTTTTTTTAATCCCAATGTAATGGATAAGTGTTTGGGTAAGACCTTTTTTCCCAGGGATGGCTACTTTGTGCTTTTACTGTAAGGGTCAGATAACCCTGAGGTTATTTAACTAGAGACTTTTCAGCAGTCATTTTGTCCCTAATGGTAACTACACAGAATTTCACCAGATATTTAAATAAAACACAGTATTGGTTAGGAATGGGCTCTGCTCGCTGGGGCTCTACTACTTTTCTCAACTCTTACACCCACATTACTTCAAACAACTTGTCCAACACTAGACCCAAACTCTGTTGGCTTTACTGACATATCTACTTCACTCAATTTTTGGAACCTCTTTCAACAGCTAGACCAAGAAGATTTGGCCTCATGAGCATTTATCAGAACTGCACAAAGATTAGAATTTCAGCTTATTATACATTTTTTAACAATTATTCTCTTTATTATCCTTACACAAGGATTCTCACAAAAGAGCAGTCTGACACTGTGGTGCTCACTACACTAACTTCAGCTTTTGCAAAACAGAACCTTTAGACAAGGAATTAAAAAGAAAACAAAAAAACAAAAAAACAAGGATTTAAGCTATGGGTGTTCACAATCCAACAAATGCCATGGGAAATGTCTTTTACAACCCTCAGTGCCCAGAGTAATCCTGTCCAGGCCCAAAGTGGCATTTTCAATTCCTCTTTGGACCAGCAGCTCCCTGGTAAGGCTGGATTCAAGCCTCTAAATTTAAATGTAAATTTTTTGGAGATTTTTACAGGGCTTTTTTAATCACTGTGGATCCTGGATATAAACCTGAAGTATACTATGCCTCGTAGATACTGTATACTAATTTTTTTTTTTTCACCAGCTACATGCCCATGTTTTCCTCTCTGTCATAACTGTTTCTTCACCTGCCTGAAACCAAGAGATTTCTAATTTTTCTTCTGTTTATAAGTTTCTCAAAGTTCCCTGTCCACCCAGCGCTGCCATCTTAGTTCCTGAATAAAACCTCAGTGTTTCTCAACAGGGTGCAGAATTTCTTCCCTAAAACAATCTTTGCTAGCACTGCCTCTTTTTTCAGGGGGAAATCTTAAAACAAACAAAAAAAAAACTTACCCCAAAAAATCAAACATTTTATTCATTGTAAAATCAAGTTGCTTCCCTAAACAAGAGAGCGTAGATAGATAACCGAAATAATTGTAAGGGTCTTCTGGGATTTCAGCGCACTTAAACAACAAATTTAAGAGTCTTTTTTCGATCTTGCATCACAGTGATCTACTTTGCCTGCTTCCCACTTTATACTTCACCCAGGGTATTTTTGTTTCACCAGCCTATTGGTCTTTGACACTTCAAAATCACGCAGGTTTATTTGCGACTTGTGTTTCTTTCCCCGTGTTTGCGTTCAGATCTGTAATGACATTCTCCTTTGAGTTGCCCCAGAGGAAGGGGAAAACTCAAGTTTTTTTAAAATGTCAGCGTTCTGAGGAAGCATCTGTATGCTAATTCGCTCGCAACTTTGCTAGTAGAAAATTTAAAGGGAGATAGTTTTTAATAAATGAAGCCTAGTTAGCAGTTAGAAATCTTTGTAACGTTACTGATTTCTTGGGAGCTTTTTTCCTCCCACCAGCCTTCAAAGCTGTTTCTTGACTTTAGGAGATCATTATAAGTTAATACTTGACTACCAAAAGTCCCACTCCACCTTAAAAATTGTACTGAATCCGTCAAACATCAATTTTGAATCAATGCCAATTCAGGATAAATAAAGTGTGATATGGACACTCCAGCAAAGGATAGCCCGCAAATCAAAAGAACTGTTGTCTCACAGGGAACGTGATAAATTTTCTCCAATACTTCCAATTTTGATCACCTTTTCCAGAGAAGAACTTTAGTGACTCAAATAGGAATAAGATATGAAGCAATCGTTGTTTCTGGCTGTTAAAGTTGCTTGATACAAATGAAGGCTGAGCCTAGTCCTTTCTAAAAAAGACCTAAACATTAACATTTTCATAATTAGGGTGAAAACTGAAGTAGTGGTTGCATCTGGTAAGTTTAAAGGGGGAAAAAAAAAGAAGATTATGCCAATTAAAAATTAAAGGTCTAAGAATAAACAGTAAATTCATGTGGAGCTACTCAATTCGCAGCATAGTAGGCATTATGTCAAATAAAACCACCGCGTGAACCGAAGTATTAATGAAGAGAAGAGATAGCCAGACATGTTTACATAGGCAGACAGGGCTGGAGGATATATCGACAACGCAGGGAGGTGTGTTGTAATAAACTTGAAGGGGGACAGACTTGTTGGGCCAAGTGTCCCTTCCCTGTCCAGGAATTCCTCATGTCCTCATTACCCTTTCACCCCTGGACAGCTGCAATATTAAAATCTGGCACATGTCTTAAGGAAATTGAGTTTAATGTCCTTAATTTAGTCCCCAGTCCGCATATATCCGTATCACAAAACAATCACACAATTTGGCTCGACGGACAACGTCTGCTCAGGAAAGAGGCCCATCCTGGAATGGCAAGGCTGTTGCAAGGCAAGTCTAAGACCTCTTTAAAGCAAGAGTAGCCTGGGTAATGCGTGAATGGTACATTCACACTTGAGAGAAACCATCTCATTTTCATCCCTTTGTTTTTCTGGTATGCTTTGCATGTAGCATTTTAATTACCAAAGCAGTCGGCACGCTCCTATATCATGACAGCAGACAAGCTGGACGAGAACGAATGTGACCTTTAGCTTTTCTGCTTTTTTCTTCACCTCTAAATGGAGGGTAACCTCAACAAGGAGCAAGTTATGGGCCTGATTCGGTACGACTCGCTCCTGCCTGAAGCACAGATGAGAGCTGCAGGGTTAGGTGCTGCATCGATAGATTACGTAGCAGAGAAAATACCAGTGGCATGTTTTGGTCCTGGGGATTGATATGCAACGCTCCGAATGCAAAAGTCAACTGCTAAATAATCTGGAGTCAGAAAGGGGCAGAGCGGTTGCGGCGGCGAAAAAAAAATGTGAAGAGGATAAAAATTAATCATCGAAAAGGTTTTTTATATTTTATGTTAGTAAATCACTTTAACTAATTGATTACATCATTTCTCCAGCCAGGCTTCCGATTTGAAATCTTCAGGAATTGGTGGGTAGGGATGTAAAAAGCACTTGTTCTCTTCATCTGGAAAACATTTATGCTGCATGTTTTCCAACACTGTGGATTTTTTGTCGGTATCTTTCTTTAGGAATATTTTTTGTGCTTTTGTGATGATTCTCTTCTGATCCATTTGCTTACCGACATAAGGAGCATAAAATAGTATGTAGATACCTGAAGAGTATTAGTAGAAATGTCAATGTACTGGGTGCATTTTGGGGTGGCGAGAAGGGTGTAAGATGGAGGATAAGTCTGTCAGCTCAAGGCAGAAGCAGCTGATTTGTAAATAACAAAATTGTAGGATTTATTCTTTTTGATGCACTGCACTTTTATTAAAAGAAAATCCCCTGGAAACCTCTGTAAATGGCACGAAACATATAATTAGACTTAGCTTTCCTCACACTCTGTTTATTTAAATGCTCAGTAACTTCAGCTGTGATTCGATAACAACTGATTTTATAGAAACATCTGACAATGCGAACAAATATTTGCAGTGTTTTCAGTCTCTCTTCTGTATTTCTCCCTGCTCACCACCAGGCACGAGGGAGAGCTTGCCTTCCTTGTCTGTAGATCAGCCCCACTTTCTCCACCGCTACCACCTCTCACCATGTCCACTTTCCCACATTAAATATCAGATGTGTCTTTTCACTCCTTAGAATAGAATCATAGAATAGTTTGGGTTGGAAGGAACCTTTAAAGGTCATCTAGTCCAACCCCCTGCAATGAAAAGGGACATCTACAACGAGATTAGGTTGCTCAAAGACCCATTCAACCTGACCCTGATTCATAACCTTGATTCTTACCTCCAAAACCCTACACCCCCCAAATTCCAGACACAGACCTTGCTGATAGCTCCTATCCTCCCAGAAATTAGTGCTACCACCAGGCAGGCTTTGGCACACGCAGAGACATCAGTGCCAGGCACAGCCGGCGGGTGGGTGATGGCACAGCGGCTGACCCAGGCGCTCTGCTGCCCCAGGAGCAGATATCCAAGGCTGTGCCGTGGTTGGGTTTGTTTTCTTTTCCCTGGGCTCCACCACTTCTAGCCTTTCCCTGTCTGCTAGGGAAAGAGCTCTTGCGTGTAGAGAGCCACCCCAGCAGTCATCGGTATAGATGAGCTATAAAGTCACCCAGGGTTGACTTCCCTCCCCTGAACCAACTCCCACAGCCATCAAAGCTACCTGCGTAGCAAACCCTGGGTCATCTCACTGATTTTGCTTTCACCCTTTGGGCAGCAACGTTCAGTCTAGTTTACACTCCTGCAACGGCAAGTGATAGGTAAGAGGATGCCATCAAGATGACTGCTACCAAGTTCAACCTCTCCACCCAGGACCAGCACCGAGTGCTGTGGTTGTAATGTCCCATTCACAGACTCTTCAGAGTTGGAAGGGACCTCTAGAGATCATCCAGTCCCACTCCCCTGCCAAAGCAGGATTGCCCAGAGCATATTACTCAGGACTACATCCAGGCAGGGCTTGAAAATCTTGAGAGAAGGGGACTCCACACCCTCCCTGGGCAGCCTGTCCCAGTGCTCCATCACCCTCACCGGAAAGAAGTGTTTCCGTGTATTTGAACACAACTTCCTATTGCCCCTTTTGTCTTAGTATCTTCTGGGGAGCATGGTGGGCCTGTTCACATCTCTGCCGGCTTCAGTGGCATCTGCTGCCCACAACACATGCAGAATTAAAGGGCAAATAATGAAAGTCATTCTCCTAATTTGTGTGGTGTGCTGGATCCGTGCAAATGTCTTTACTTGTGGGGACGTGGCTCAGTCAAATTATGTCACAGGAGACAGGGACCCGGAGTTGCAATTCTTGACTTCAGGGAGCCAAGGACATCAAATGCTCACAGCAACACAACTAAGGCTGCCAAAACTATTTTGGAGACCATTTTACCTCTTTCCTAGTGCAGAATTTGGGAAATTGCATCCATTCATAACCTCCTTGTGGTAGGCCCATCGGCAGGTGGACCCACTGGGCGAACAACAAACGGTATTGCCATATTTTGGCTCATGCCTTTTTGGCACCCATTTCCAACCTGTCAGAACAAGGGGAAAAAATACAGTCAACATAGTTGCTTCTGAATTTAAATTAAAAAAAAAAAAGGATAAAAATAGCCAATTTTAGAGGGTTTCAGGTTGAAGGTTGCTTGTCAGAATCCAAGAAGAGAGCAGCAGTTGTTCTGACACTGCGGTTTTCACATCCTTGTCAGAGATTTGAAGCAGGATAGCTGATGTGTGTTAAAAAAGGATGGTGAGGTTTAAAATAGTTTAGATGCTGCCTGGAGCAAGTTTTAAGCGATATAGTAAGAAGCATTGGTAGGAGTGTACATGTACCTACCACCATCCGTGTGGGGAAATGCCTTCTTCAAATGCCAGTACCTTTAATGCGACGCTGACCTGGAATACCACAGAGCAAATGACCCGGGGAGGCATCAGGAAATTTCCCAAGAAACATTCTTAAAACGTAAATTAGGAAGGGGCTGAGAACCTGGAGAAAACTTTCATGGCGAGGGGGAAAAAAAAAAAAAAAAGCTCTCTCCTGTTTTTGACAGCTCTAATAACCCAGAGTCTAAGATTTGGGCTTGGAAAGGGGCCAGTTGGCCAAGCCTCCATCCACAGACGAGCTGGAGATGCTGCTGATAGTCGGAGGGAAGCGAACAGAAGAACTGGCAAGTCCGATGCCACCCCTGACGCAGGGGACGTCTGCCAGTTTGTGGTTAAATCTGCACTTTAGGTGTGCAATGGTCGCAGGGACGTGTGCCTCCGCTTCTCCGGGTATCTATTACAGTCAGCAGCCACTCGCAGAACGGCAGCAATTTTCCAGATATCAGGCAATTCTGTAAACATGGAATTTCTTTGAAAACTGTGCTGCAATATCTAACTGCTTCAAATCACTTGGGCTTTTCTAAATATCTTTGTCACCCTTGTGTTTCTGTAGATTTTAAAATATACAGATGATCTCCTGAAGTCGCAGAGGGAAGAAAATATTTTCCCCACGGTGGTGCTAAGAAGTAGTTGTGGTGATCCATGGACTCGAAAATTTTCGGATGGCCACCAAAATGCCAACTTTGCACCCAGATTCTCTGCTGGTACCTTCACCTCTGTCAGCTGAATCAGTAGTCAGAGGGAAAAATGATGAGACATTAAGAAAGCCAGGGAAAGATAATTTGATGTAGTCCCAAATAGGTAGAACAAGGGCTACTCTGTCGTATAATTTATATTCACCTTTCAGCCTAGTTAAAACGAAACAAAAGAAAAATCTCTGTTTTCTGGGTTAATAGCTCCACCACAAAGTTGTCCACTGGCCTCACAAAGGCACAACAACATCTGGGAGGCTTTGGCCGACATCCTCAGCGCTGGATGCCATCCCTGCTGCTGTTCCTTCTGCCCATGGCAAGGGGTGACCCCAACAGGCATCTCACCCCTTGCAAAGAAGCGTGGGTGCATCTCGGGGATGTTGGCTTTCTCTCCTACTTACAGAACCAAAAAAAGCGGAGGTTTAACCCCAGTTGCCACCTGGTCCCTTTGCAGAGAGAGCTCGATGCTGTTGCCACCAACCCGATGGCCAAAGCCGTGGCAGGTCCGGGCCGCGGGCCACAAGCGTTGCTCAAGTTTACCGCTCTCGTTATTGCAAATTCAACCCTCCACCGAGGGGAAGA
>VXBO01001762.1:106721-126320 GCA_013400135.1 Rhinoptilus africanus | reverse complement strand
GGGGGCATAGAAGCATCTCCGAGTCTTAGGGTTGATCCTTCGGCTAAAAGACATATGGAGGTTTTTAATAGTTGTATGCTTGCTTCTGTTAAGTTCAGCTATTCCTTTTCTAGTTACCCTTCCGTGACTATACTCAATTTGTCTTCACAGCCATGACTGTAGGAACACTTTTGTATTTTTCATTGGCTAATGTTTCCAAATTGAGTTTTGTGTCATTGGCAGTGAATTTCACAGCTGAATGTCTTCTTCATTCCAGAGCCTATATGAGGCATGAGTTTTGTTTGAAGAGGGACAGCTAAATGGCGTTCTCATTCTTAAATGCTTCTGGAAATTCCCTTCTTGATTCATACTTTTGTAAATTTAGATTGTGTTAGTTATACGTGTATAAAGCCTAATTCGCTTGAATCTAATGGGAATATCTGACTCTTACAGGTATTTATTTAATTCAGGATTTGAACGACAGAGATCTGTACAACAGTTTTTTCTTTCTAGAACAGTGTGGTGCTGTTGTCTGCAAAGAGAGAGTATGTCTAGTCTAGGAATAGTTATGAACTGGAATGTCACATTTATACATTTCTGATATGCAGGGAAATGTTTTTTGAGTCCAGATCTTGGCACAATACACACTTGTATCTTTCATTAAGAAGGTGAATCACAATATTTGCTGGTCAGAATGACCTCAAGATTTAGTTATATTCATAGTCAAGACTAACATTTTGTGTCTTAGGGTCAACTGTTGGCTAAATGTATGAGATATATCGTGGGTTAACAACAGCAGTTTAAATAGAATATATTGTACAGTTTAGTAGCTTGGACAAAAAGGGGCACATTGGGCTGCTGTGATGATTTGCTTTTTTGGTAGGAAACTTCTGAGCACAAAGATTGCATTGCTGAATTTTGTCCTCTAGGGTAAGGGCAACAGTGTGGTTGACTGCAGATCATAGGCTTGTAATGAGGGACCAAGGTGCTACCAGGAGTTTCTCCACCAGTGGAAGGAGTTGTGTCCCTTGCTGTGTGGGCTTTCCTGGACCACCTTTAGCTGCAATGAGTGGGAGCAGAGGAAGAATAGAAAGATCTGTGTTCCAGACCTTTGCAGGAAGTTGTGGGTGAACATACTTCCACATCTGGAAGACAAAATGCATTTCAGAAGAAAACATTCAACTTTGACCTCGTCATTTGTCATTAGAGGTGTCAATTAATAAAATGTCGGCAGATGGCGCCCCAGAATATCGAGTACAGAAACCAGAGTCACTGGGTTGCAGTATCGTTTGCGTTGGCGTTTTACCTGAACGTTTTTTACATGCGGTTCTTAAGAAGCTCCACATAGTATATCTTCCTAAATTAATACATAAAAACAACAAGTAATGATTGTCAAATCAACAGTTCAGTGTAAGAACTGGAACTCTCTGGCCGTTAGTTGTGGCAAGAAGTGGCTTTGAAGTGCTAGTGACACGGGAATAGAAACGCTGCAGGATTCCAGAGTATGATGCCCGTGGCAGGAGGAAAAAAATCCCTTGTTCCAGATGTGGCTTCACTTCAAAATTAGTGATCTGTCTGAAACAAATGTATATAGTAAATAAAATCCTTATAAAGCCTTGCAGAAGGCCAGTTAATTGCAAACAAATAATTGCTTGGGTGGGTGTAATGGTGATGGTATGTTAGGAATTAATTTTTTCGCTTAGTCATGCTTTGCAATATATGTTCAAGCATTTCTTTATTCTCACAAATATTGGAGAGAATAAGATGGGATGCCTAGATGTGGGAGCTCTTGCTCCCATCATTGGGTTGAAACACACAGAGGGATTAAAAATGGGTTAGATAAGCATTTTTGAGGGACTAGAGAGCTCTGGGAACAGTGCTCTCGCCTACTAATTGTGAAGGATGTAAAAAAACTGCCTGGCTTTTTTCTGGTTTGGAAAAGCACAATATCTACATTGGCTTTTATCTGATTTTTTTCTTCTCTCCACACCCCCTTTTTTTGTTAATTCTTTAAGGGTATCCAAAGCATTTTCACAGTTCCATTCAGATGTCCTTTCCCTGATGTATCCCATGTGCCTTAAAATGTCAGCAGGACTAGAAATGAACTGTGATACATAAATCAGTATTAAAACTCATGTGTAATTCAATTTGGCAAGATACAAACCTTTACTTTTAGGCAATTTATTCTCTAGGGCAGTGTTCTCTGCCTGATTATTTCAGAACTTTATTTTTTTAATTCAGTGGGAAGGAGGCCATAACACATACACTTTGTGCACCCATTTTTATTTATTCTGGTATATTTTCTAGATGATGGCTGTGGACAATAGTCAGAGTATGTAGTTATTATGTGTTAATTAGTGCTCTAAAACTATATTTAATTAGACCTTTAATAGCAACAGATTACAAGTATTCCAGGGAAATAAATTTCTCTTTGTGAAGTAGGGCTGTTGTAGTGCAGCCTAACTAGAAACTAATAGACTGATAGCTTGCATCCAACACTTACGTTTCTATAAAGATAAGAACACTGTTAAAGAAGGGCAAAATGTCAGTGTCACAATTTTAGCACCTGAATGTATTCTGTATGTTTTCTGCCAAATAGCATGTTAAACCTTTTAGTATTATGCTGCCTGTGATATAAGGAGTTGGTCCATTAGCTTTACTGTGAGAGAGAGTAGTGTTAATACCTTTCATTTGTCCTACAGATAAAATCCTAAATAGTGCATGGAACATAAGGTGCTTAAAACATCTTCTTCTCAATGTATTGTAGTGTGTAATGTGTTAATTATCTATGTATGTTTAATATATAGCATAAATTGAGTATGACTGCTCCATGTTGTATTGAAAGTATAAAACTGGTGTATATAATTTACATTTATTCCATGACTTCTCACAAATTAATTGACTCTAACTAGCCTCTCTTTCTCTTTTCTTCTTTTTTTAAAAAAGTGCTCTTTATAATTCTCAGTGTAGTTCAGAATGGCACATAGACAACATGACAAACTGAGAATTTAATCATGCAGTCTTGTCAAAAATATTTTTTGAGCCATGGTACAGTGCAAGACTGCAGGAATCTGCCTGAAAAGCTTAAGCAGACAGTGAACAATCTTATTCATGGTAAGATGCCAGACTGTGCTGATTCAAAAAAACAATGAAACAAAAAGTCAGAGGTAGATGTGTAGAATGTGAATATTTAGTAGGATTTAAAAGGAAAACTGAAGCAGTAGAACATCTCAGATACTATGCAAAGTGTTGCAACTCACTGTGCATACTTGGAAGAAAAACCTTGTAAGACGCTCACTTCGAGTAGCAGATGATTTTGGAAAAGCATTCTGCCGCATAGTATTTTATCATAAACAAAGACAACTCTCAGCTTCAATAAAATAACCCGTGTTCTAGATTAACAGAACAATGAAATAAGAAATAAAGAATCAGAAATAAGGTATGCATGAGTGAGCAGAGAGGGAAATTTGCCTATGTAAATTTAATTCATCCACCCTGTGTACATAGGTTATTATATAGCCTTTAATCACGTAATCCCATACTGTGGGAAACAGCTCAGCAAAACTGCATGGTGATTTCTGCAGTGCTCTTGTCCACACTTGTGATACCATGCTATGCAAGTGTTTACATTCCCACAAATTCATTTAATGCATTTCTCTTCTCTCTCAAAATAATTAGTAATTATTTCCTGCAAAGATCAATTAGTCAGTATGTTTACTTTCAACTTTATTAGTCGGGGTTGTTTTAACATCTCTATGTTTTAAGCATTATGAGAGTTGAAGCTATGTTTCTTTTTCATAGTCTCATTCCTCATACACGGTATTCTTATGCAGTGTTTACAGAGATACCGCTGTGCTTTTGATATCTTTCTAGTTAAAATGAAGTCTTCCTTTGTCAGGCTTTTAAGTCACCATATGCTAAGGAGATGGGCTGAGAGGTCTAAGCTGATAGAAGATTTTGTCCCCAAAGCTGTAGTTTCAGGAAACATACAACGAATTCCTGGTCCCCATACGCTATTGTACAGAACAACATGTAGTCTTCTCCCATTCTTACTAGGGAAGCAGTGTTTGTGAATGCAAGTTCTCTTTCTGCCACTAAGATGGATGTATTCGTTTTTGTAGGGCTTTTTTTTCAGCCATCTGGCTGAAATTACTTCCAGGCTTTGATTTTGTGTAGAATGAACTGATTGTGAAACTTCCGAGGGGAAAGAGAAAACATCAGAAGAGAGAAATTCAGTATCTCTTCAACTAGCACACTCTTTAAGTAAAGAAGATATGCAAATTCCTTTGGATTTCCTTATATCAAACTGCAGTCACAACTAACAGTGCACTTACAGCATGCTACGGGAACATCATGGAGAGTTCACCTGAACTGGTTTCTCCAGTTTTGATTCCTGCTGTTTTGTATCAGCTTTTGATTGAAAGGAATTAGTTCCTTCCAAAACAAAAAGATGTCTTGGAAGACCAAGTTTGGATTTCTGGATCTGGTCATTATACATGGTCTCCCACAGCATCCTCATAGAGAAGAGCTGATTAGAGGAATGGACAGTAAGGTGGATAGAAAACAGGTTGAAGGACAGAGTTCAGAGGGTCATGATTAGGGGCACAGAGTCTAGTTGGAAGTCAGTAACGAGTGGTGTTCCCCAGGGGTCAGTACTGGGCCCAGTCCTCTTCAATATATTCATCAATGACCTGGATGAGGGGATAGAGTGCACCCTCAGCAAGTTTGCTGATGACACAAAGCTGGGAGGGGTGGCTGGCACACCAGAAGGCTGTGCTGCCCTACAGAGAGACCTGGACAGGCTGGAGAGTTGGGCAGAGGAGAACCTTATGAAATTCAATAAGGGCAAGTGCAGGGTGCTGCACCTGGGGAGGAATAACCCCCTGTACCGTACAGGTTGGGGGCTGACCTGCTGGAGAGCAGCTCTGTGGAAAGGGACCTGGGAGTCCTGGTGGACAACAGGATGACCATGAGCCAGCAATGTGCCCTTGTGGCCAAGAAGGCCAATGGCATCCTGGGGTGCATCAAGAAGAGTGTGGCCAGCAGGTGGAGGGCGGTCATCCTCCCCCTCTACTCTGCCTTGGTGAGGCGGCACCTGGAGCACTGTGTCCAGTTTTGGGCTCCCTGGTTCAAGGACAGGGAACTACTGGAGAGGGTGCAGCAAAAGGCTACAAAGATGATTAGGGGACTGGAGCACCTCTATTAGGAAGAAAGGCTGAGGAATTTGTGTCTCTGCATTTATTCTATTTCGTTCAGATATGATTTCTGTAATGCAGCCAGTGGGTGAGGCTGACTTTAAATCCAAAGAATCCTTGACTCTTAGTCTATTTCCAAAGTCTTAATCCTTTTTTGTTTGGGGTTTCTTTTGTTCCTCCTTATACCTGCACAGAATTTAATGATACTTCTGCTGCTCTTTTATTTTTCCTTTTTATTTATTTATTTATGGTTTATCATTATTTTTGCACTTTCTTTTAGAACTAATAATTTCACTTAATCCTCCTGCTGTGTCATCTGACACGCAAGCATACTTTGAATTGCATCAGTGGTACTCTGTCACAGACAGTATCCCGAAGTGATACTCCTCCAGAGTCTGGACACTGTCACTCCTCCAGAGTCTGGACTGAACAAAGCCTCCACTTTTCTCCCTGTGTTTAAAAATTGGAAACTGCACAGAGAAATCTTCCTAGCACCATCATACCACAGATCAACAGTTTAGTGAGTGAGAGTTACAAATATTACAACTGGAACAAAAAGGGGAAATTAAGAAACATGCTGTGCTGTCCAAAGTACCCATCTGTCATCTTTGTATATAACCTGGCAATGTTTTATTTTGTTTTAATAGGTAGAATCAACTGTCTGTTGCTGTGCAGGCAAGACATCTTACCCATTCTTCGTTCATAATGTCCTCGTGTTAATCTGTGTATCCCATGTGCACTCTGAGGAAAAGAACTTTCTCCAGGCTGACTGCACTGAGGAAGAGGTTACTGTGAACAAGACAGGATAGGACCTGACCTCATTTTCAGTGCCTGGCCCTCTAGCATCAGCAGATGAAAGTCCTTGTGAGTCCCTGGAGCTCACACTCTGCAAGTGGGTAGTGCTGCGCACAGTTTGATAACATACAGAGTTGTAAAAGACATTGGGTTCTTCAGAAATTTAGTAGCTTCAAATTCAAGAAACTCTACAATGTACAAACTACAAGTCTACAAACTTCTACAATTTCAGAAGACAAGGTAGTTAGAATTTTTTGGAAGATTATATGTAAATTTATTTCAGGGACAACAAGATGCACACTTTACCCGTTACATGCTCTTCAAGATATAAAAAAAAAAAAAAAACCAATCCTTTTAAGATTCCTTTTTTAATATTGTCATGACTGTGTATTTTTCTCTCTGACTTGCTTCTTGGAAACAGCTGCATCATTTCTTGATGAAAAGCTTTTCAAAATTTTCAGCCAATGGCATGGAAAATTTTGACACAAAGATTTATAAGAAGCTGAAGTTGTTTTAAAGTGGAGTGGCAAGTAGCTGTAGTGTATGGAATTGTGTGAGCCCAGAGTATAATAAACATACATGAAAACACAACCTTAATGTTACGTTGTCCAAGTGAATAGAACACAAAAGACTTTTATTCTGTTAAAGGAACACAAAATCCTTTAATGCAATTTAATATTTTTTTTGCTAGTTGTAATTGTGTTCATGTGGGTTAGCAAGGTGTCCTGGTTTGAGGTAAAACAGAACCAACTTTCTGTTCAGTAATTTTACTTCTTAGCTAGGCCTCTCCTAACTCCCTGAAATTAACAGCATGTTGTGCCGTTCTCAAAATGATAAGCCCAGTGTATACAATTGGTGCCAAGCAATGGCACCCAGAGAGGATCTTGTTTATACTTATTACTATAGCAACAAAGGTCATCTGATTTCCTGGTTTGCCCCACTGGAAGGTCAGAAATGGAAAAGCGTAGAGTGGTCCCACCTGCAGGGAGGAGCGAACAGGACAGGTGACCCAAAACTGACCAACGGGGTATTTCATCCCATCTGCCCCATGCTCAGTATGAAAGCTGAGAGATCAAAGGGTCTGTCTTCTCTTTTTCTTCAATGGCCGACGACCAAGGAAGATCCTGTCCATCTGCCTTTGATCCTGATCCGTGTGTTCCTGACTCCAGGTCTAGAATCTAGTTCCACTTGTCACTGAGTCTAGTCGAGGACTTCCCCAGTGCCTGCTGCTGACGTCATCCTAGGAGCTTAATATGATTTTGTATTTACTGTATCTATTTTATTATTTCCTTTTTATTTTATTATTAATATTTCATTAAAGTAGTTCAGTTGCTTCTAAACTCGTAAATCTCTTTATGTCTCCACCTCCTGTCTGTGTGACAGGTGGAGGAAGAGCATCTGTTGCTGGCCATTGGCCAATTCCGCCAAAACCACAACACAAGGCTAGCAGATTTGCATCTACTATGGAAATCTGACCTTTCCTGTAAATCTGAGCAAGATGACAGGTCTTTGATTTCATCTGGAGTGTAGAGTTTGTATCTGCCTAGCACCGAGGCTGGAAGCTTTTCTGTTTGTAGCAGGCAACTGTTTTGCCATAAACTGAGATTACGTATCACATACCCAGTAAGTTTCTGTATTACAAAGGTTGTGTAAATTGAATTACACTAACACCATCTATGGATTCAGGGCTATGTTATTTGCATAACAAATGGTCTTACAGTGTGCATACTGTACACTCACCATTTAGGCTTTCTTTTCAATCCTCTTAGTTCATAAAAAGAGTGAAAGTTTTTTTCTTGGGTGGTGGTGCTGCAAAGAAAAGCTGCTAATGAAGGAATGATGAATGGTCTGATTGTGTTGCTGTTTGTATAGTTCCACCTTCATTTGCATCAGTACCAGGCACAGATTCCAAGACTCATTTTCCAGTTTTCAGTGCTCCTCTTCTTTGGCCCCTGTCTGCACTAGAACAAACCAAACAAGCATATTTATCTTTGAGTCCTAGAATACAGAATAGCAATATTTCCCTTCTTGCATCATTGGGGCCTACACATGCTGGAATGAGTCTCTTTCCCCAAGCACATCTCCTGTCTTCTGTTGCAGGTTGATTTGGAAATCTGACACAAACTCGAGGATACACAAAGCGTACTGTGAGCCATCGCTATACTTTCCCTCAGGAACACTTAATTTAACATCTGTAAGTGTGAATCCATTTCCTGCTCCAAGGATTGGATCTCTTATTTAGTATCCGTTTCCAGCAGGTCCCACACTGTGTTTGGCATTGTGAAAGTAACTGCCCCTACCACCAAAATGAGAAAAAGCAAACAAAAAGTGTGTCAGATTGTTTACGTAGCTAGCCCTAAATGATTCAAATCAAAAGCCTGTGAATCCATTCTGCAGAGCAAACAGTAGAGCAATTCCTCCCTCCCCACAGCAGCAAATGAGTATACACAACCCACATTTGACAAGTTACTCTTCAGTTCTGGAGTTCTTTGAATCTTCCTATTTTTCCCGTCATTTTGAAAATACATCAACTGCCAAAAAAAATTATTTTCTTTTTACAAAAGAAAAAAATAAAATTAAAGAATATAGCCCTTTGTTTTCTATATCTGTTCAGGAAACAAGCTTCACTTGATTGAATGCCAGGGACAGAATAATGCAATCTCCCATTAGGCTTATTTGCATCTTTTTCCAGCATGACAGTTTAAGTCTGCTGGCAACAGATGGCCTTTGACAACTTAAAACACTTGCTGTTATGCCAGTGTATGACTTCATCTGTGTGACACTGCATGTGACTGCAGCTTTCTTCCTCTTTTGCTTGCAGAAACTGTTCTCTATTTCAGTAGCACCAGAATAACAGAGGTTTCCCTTGCATAATAGCACAAGAAGCCCAGAACTGCGCTGCTGCTTATGAAAGAAGAAATCGTGAGCTGAAAAAAACAGGATTGTTGGAATCTGTTCGGCATTTTAACCACCAAGTCTGAAGTTCACTTGTCTAAATTTGGTAAAGCATCTTTACAGCTTCAATACTTTTTTGAACCAACAATTTCCAATTCTGGTGAGATTCACCTGGCCATTTAATAGTTTCTGTAATATCTATCCCCCATGCACAAGAGTGCTTCCCAAGTAAAGGAACACCACACTTTGCAGAGCTGTCCTGTTCTGGTGCAAAGCCTGTGGACCTGTGCTGGAATTTGCAGGAGCAGTTTTTTGTCTCCTCTGAGTCTTGGCAACCTCAGGGAATGCTACAACTTGAATGAATTAAGTCATTTCAGAAGACCATGTAGCAGTGGCTAGAGTAGGTTGAACTCATTCCCGTTCTGCCTTTTGCTTCAGAAGCTGGAAACAAGTGAAGTTTATATTCTAGACTTTTCTTTTTACCACCTTTGAACAGGGCTCACAGTTTGCTCTGTAATTGGTAGCTCTTGTCTTTTCTTCATTTTTATTTTAACAGTTTGATCTAAACATGGTCCCAGGGCCTATTCCAAGACAGGTAACAATATCGGCTTTAAAAAAAGAAAGGGGAGAGGGGGGGAATATTTTTACCTTTTTCCTCAACATTTTTTTCTTTTTCTTGTTCTAGACAAAGAGAGAGGTGAGATACACATACAGTGATATAACTCACAGGCAGTGGATATGTATGCTGTCAAAATAGTCCATCATAGGCCTGGCCTGGGGATGAAGTTTAGCAAATATTGGGCCTCATAACAGAAGATGATAACAAAAAAGTTAAATGTTATACAGGAAAAAACCTCCAGTCCTAAGAGTGGTGGTGTTATCTGTCAGCACCTGAATAGCAGCTTGCTCTAGCAAACATGGAAATTCTTTGAATGCCAGGCACATGGCCTCTGAGTCCTTGGGACATTTATCGTGCAGAAGGGACCATGAGTCCTTCTTCTTCTGGGATGTTCTCTGTTGTGTTTTGGAAGAGGGGATCCAGCTTGTTGTGGCAGAAGGAAGTATTGGCTTGCAGGGGAAAATCAATGTGCCCAGCTGGAGAAAGGCTTGATTGGAAGAGACAAAAATACTAGGAGCTGTATTTTCATTCTTTTTTATTTTTAATGGAGCTACAAGAAGCCTTATCTGAACTGTATGGTAGAAGCATTTCAAAGTCTTCATATTAGTCATCCAGTTTTAGCAAAATTATGTGTTTTTCAATATCCAGGCAACAATGAAGAGTATATATAACAATCTCTATTAGATTAGATTAGAAATCACATTTCAAAGATGATCCTGTCTCCACCTTGGAGCCACGCTCCTGTGAAAATGCCACTGTCATGAGTGTGTGGACCATGCTAGAGAATAGGAACATGAATATGTGCTTATCTGAAAATCCATTCTCTTTGAGTGATAATGTCCTTCAGTCTGTCCCACTGTAAAAAACAGTGGGCAACCTAGGAGAGGAATGAAAATTAGCATTATGAGATCTGTATTTCATATTACTAAGGAGAACCCTGCTTCTGCAGAGCATGAGGAAATTCCATAACAATTTCAGAAGACAATTTATTAAAACTAAATTGAACTATCCTGGGTAAGTAAACTGCCCTGATTAGAGGGGAGTTTTGGAAATGAAGCATTCTGAGAAGTTGATTCTGGCACCATGCTCTAAGCCCTTGTCTGATGAATGAGTCACAGGATGGGTCCGTGTCTCTTTTTACAAGATAACTTCTTCAAGTGTTGCTAGTAAAATGTTATATTTCCCTCATCCTGCTAATAAAGGGTGGGGCAGATGTTGCTGATTTAAAACTTTGACACATCCCATCTGATGATACGGTAATTTAAGAGATGAAAAAATAGAGGAATGACACTGACAGACTTTCTATACGTTTCTTTAGTCGTGTGGGAAACATGTTAGATGAACAATCAGGGTGTCATTCAGTCTGTTGGAGGTGCTGAGTTGTAGTTCTTGCACTGTTCTGAAATCCACTACCTCCTCTATCAGGCAAAGCATTTGATCCCTTCCAGCTGGCAGGCATGTGGCCAGCTAAATGTAATCTCTGTTGTTGTGCTCAAGCCACCCTCTTCATAGACATAGCTACCAAAATGTTAATATTATTTCTATCCAATCTCCTAATACAACTCTTCTTCCAAAAGATCAAAGAAAATATTTACCTCTTGTGCCCTCGATCCTTGTGACTGTGGATGAATCTATCTGCTCTCTTGTTTTGAGACTTAAGAACATGTGAATTTTCCCCTTGTTTAGCCTGATCTTTCTCCATCTAGTGACTGTGAAGTTGAGCCCTTGGAAAGGACAGAGAAGAATAGCAGCTGCCTAGCTGTGAGAAATCACTTTGGCGGGCAGTTTGTGAAAGAACAGAGTCTGTTAACTGGTAGTGATATAAATATTCAAGACTGGATTGACAGTATGCAGGACATAAGCCTGCTGTGAATAGTGAAATTGAGACATGACTTCTTTGCTTCTTTTATACTCCTTTTGTGAAGGCATGAAGGGTGTCCAGCAACAAGTTTCTTTCCTTCCCCAAGATAAGCTATTAGAGGACAAATTAGGCTGAGCAGTGAGGAGTTTTTGTTGGTATTGTTTTCCACTTGGTTTCAACTTCTGCAAAGTTAGAGCTGATAAGTGAATATGATAATATGATTTAGATAGCCTGCTGGACCTTCACAAAATTTCTGAGTCTCAAGACTGCTCTCGCTCCTCCTAGGCTGAAGAGGGGCTGTGTAAATGATGGAGAGCTCTTTGCTGTTGGCTACATTGGACCTTTTTTTTTTTTTTTTAAGTTCACCTCATTGCCTATCAGTTTGAGGCTTGATGCAAAGGAATAATTAATTTCAGTGACAGTGAAGAAGTAGCTCTCGGTGACAGTTAGGGGGCTGCATTTAAGAGCTAATTAATGTGGTGACATCAGTACTGAGGAATTATTTGCTGTCAGATGGGGCTGAAGAGACCAATGGTTGTACTCTAAGACATAAGCAATTAAAAAAAAAAAAAAGTTTAAATTTAAGAGTTTAAAAGTTTCCAGTATACATATTCCCAAAACTTTAAAACTGATCATTAGAGCACTTTTTAACTTATCCACTCTGGGTCAGATGAAACCAGTATGATTACTAAAGCACTCATAATATCCAGATGGTATGAATATTAAACCTAAGCTAAGAAGTCGCAATTCTGCTTATCAGTACACTGAAAACTGGATCAGGTCTGAGATTTTACCAATAATATAGACTAGGACCTAGATCTGTTTGTGTTTATTATGTAGTTGCTTGTGAAACACAAGCAGTTTGTCTATGCACTTATATTTATTCCCTTTATTTCCCCTATTCTTTTTGAACATTTTTGTGTATGCAGCAGGAGTGCACCTTTGATGAGCTCTGAAAAATTGTTGGGTAATCTGCAGACACAGTAGGGGAAATGCATGAAAGGAAAACTACCAGATAGTGAAAGGAAACCAAGATTGACTTTTTGCTTGTTGTTATTGACACATGCTGTTTCTTCTTCGCATTCTTACCCTGCAAACCCTGCAAACAAAACCAGTTCGTGCAGTATAGAGCCGAGTATGTGCAGAATGTGAAGAGGGAGATAACTGTAGTCAGCCTGCAAAAGCTTCCCACATTATTTCCATGCACACAAAAACTTAATTACTTTATGGCACAAGATTTATCGCCCTGAGAGGCAACCTTTCTGCAGTTTATATATTTTATGTCACTAAGTTTTTCTGAAAACCTGACTGCCATATTCTTAAGCAGTAAATAAAAAGCTAGCATTAAGTTATGAATTATGTTCTAAAGCATCAATCAATATTGTATTAAAATTACAGCACTTGGGATTACTGCTATATTTTATAATCTTAACCAGGAGCTGGTATCTCTCCAGACCCTTGAAAAGGCAAGTAGCTTTAATACATTATTGCAGGACTTCTCTAGTTAATGAGTGTTTTACTGAGAATAGAATTTGATCCTGTAGTATCTTTAACTTTTTTTTTCTGTCCACTTTATATGTCCTGTTATCCCTTTATGAGCTCTCAGGATGAAAAAACAAGGCTTGAGTTGTGGCTTCTTCTCTGAGATGGTCACCAGCATTTAGCCAGTAAAGGACAGGTCTGCCCTTAGATTTTTAGAATTGTAGCCCTAACTAGGAAACACTAAAACTGCAGGATTATAGCTTGAAATAAAAATTTGGTCCCAGTGGTGAAATAACAGAACATTTTCTCAGCCAAAAGCTGTTTAGTCAGACAATCTGAGAGTAATGGACTGGCTGTATTTGTATTGCTGCAGTGACACATTGCAAGACTCAAACCAAGAGGGCACAGCTGGCTCAAGATCCCTAATCGAAGATATTTATGGTAATGAAGTATTTTCAATAGTAAGCCAGTGGTAGGTGGAGGGCAGCGCACAGACTACTGCGAGAGGTCTCCTCACATTCAAATTCCCCGTTATATCTGCTGGGGTCTTCTGTTCTTAATAGGGGACTTGTAGCTGGGCTTAATGGACTCTGATTAATGACTAAAAAGGAAAAAAGATGAAGAATTAGCTCCTTTGTGATTTTTCCTTTCTTCCTTTCACCCATCCTTAAGGGGCTGTGACCATATGGATTTTCTGTAGCTGCTACATTTCTCTGGGAAAATCATCACTGTATCTTTTTGGATGATTACTCATTATCTACAAGGTTTGTATTCTGCTCTTACACTGCAACAGTGAGAGACCGAGAAGATACAAGGAGGCTTTTCAGTTACTAAGTGAGAATTCCACTTGGGGTGTCTATGGGAAAAAAATTGCCCCAACACTGTTCATCCCCAAGGCAGTAACAAGACATGGCTAGCCTCATTGTGACCTACCAGGCACTGGACACTTAGTTTCTGCTACCATCATGACTACCTGGCTCCTCTTTAAGCAGCTACAACTGTGCACACTCAAACATGCTATGTAAACATCACAGAGGGGGAAAAGACTGCAAAACCCTCACGTTTTCTACATTGTTTTAGCCCATCATCTGCATTTTTAGAAGGCTTCAGATTTCCAGATATTCATGATCTAGAATATGTAAAACAAGCAGCTTTTTTTTGTTAGTAAGGTTAAGAAATGTAAAATTTCAGTTTATCCTTCAGGCTCAGCAAGTAATTCCAACTTCAAGGAACCCTCTGTGGAGTAAGTTCCCTGAGATCCCATGTTTGCNAAAAAGAAACCTGTATAATTCAATTAGAAAAAAGTTCTGTCCATATTGATAGTAAGTCCTTACGTCAGTGAGGCTGTAAGGCTTGCTATAGGGCAGGAAAGGAAAACCATTTTAATACAGGCAAGCATTTTTTCAAAGCTGAAGAACCTAAAAAGATGTGGCTTTTTTTTCCAAGTATATGCAGTACCCAAACAAATGTATCCATCAGCTTCTTTCAAAAGCACAGCATGGTATGTGGTTACACTGTGATGAAAGAGAGAATGCAGAGATAATTGAGGATTCCTACCACAGCAACTATGGAAAAAAATTGCCCCTGTGCTGGTTTTAAAAATGTGCTTTTGCAGGTGAAAACTTGTGAAGGACAATGGGGGATGGAAAAGAAAAACCTACTTTCACAGAAGGCTAAACATATAGACAATTTAGGCTACAGTTTTTGGCTTAGTACCTCTGCAGCATTTGAGAGAATTTTACATGGCATGTTTCTTAGAGCTGAGGGATATTCTAGTGTGTGCGCGATTTTTTTTTAACAGAAAACATTAAATTTGTTAATAGTCTGTGTTAAGCTTATTTTCAGTGGTAAGTTTGAAGCTCAATCCAAAGAAATATATTTCATTTTGTGAGGAGGTAATTAACTCTTGGCACACTGCAAGTGAGAGTTTCCTCTGATCAAAACTTGAAGTGACGCAACAGCAATCAGCTACTTGGACTCTCACATATGTGTGAGGTTTTAAAAAGGAGCTGTTACAGAAAGCTTCTGTGGTTAGCCAGTGTTGCAAAGGCATTACATAGGTTGATTGAGAAAGAAAAGTCATTTCAACACTCTGCAAATTATGACTTTGTATTTTCAGAGGTGAAAAAATCTTATTATGACCGCTTTTTCCTTGGCTTATGCTTATATATCCTTTTTTTTTTGGAAAGGATTCAGATGCTAGTGCTTTTGGTTTGAAGACTTCATTGGTTCAAGAACATAAATGTTGGCAGCATACATAGAATTAGTGACATGTAAAAGTTTATGTAGTATGGAGTGATCTTACCTAATCATGAAGACACAGATATTTATAGATTACACAATGTTATGTAGCCTGTAAAGTAACAAAATCTGTAAATACCTACTGTTTGGAATTGGCCTCCCACTTTCAAATAGGTAGGCCCTACTTGATGGAAAGCATCAAACAGCTTTAAGCTGCCATTCTTCCCTACCTTCCTTCCCTTTTCCACCAAGCTATACCTATATACACAGAGCAGTGTGACTTTTCATTATCATCTCTCTTGGCACTGAATAAGAAATCTTAAACAGTCTTAAACAATAAATTGACTTAGTTTAACTAGGTGACTTATGGAGATAAATTTTATGTTTACTAAGGAAGGTAAGTAGTAGATAGAAAATGAATTATGCTGTTTACTACTCTTAGAAGTAAGCCAGAAAGAACAGTAAAGCATGCTGTAGTATAGAATAGTGCCTTGTGTGTGTGTAAGATGGTGAAGTCAAGCTATGAAGATTTAATGTCTGTTGAACTCAGTGGAAAGATTCTCTAAGGAGTTGAGGTGATCTGGAGTCTAAAGCTGGGGGAAAAGATTTGTTATCATCTCAAAGCTGTGTGTCCTCTTTACTATCCAGCAATGATTTTTATCACTATTTCCTAAAATAAATTAAAATACGTTTTTGTTTAAAAACTATTACAAAATTATAATGCATTTGAAGGAAAGAAACACAGACAGAGAAAAATAGCTACAGAGGAAAAGAGGAAGATGAAATGGATCAAACAGAACCAAGGCAGAATGTGTTGAAGTGAGGTCAGAAGTTGCTCTTAGAAAGTATTCTTTTTGAGGATTTGGGTGTATGATTTTAAAAAGAATTTGACTTCTTCTGTGTAAAGAAACAAAAAGAAAGCAGAAGTATTTAGTAAGTAATGGCTGGCATTTGGCTATTGCTCTGTTCCCAGAGGACCATATTTGGACCTTTTTGTTTTATTGTGGTAATTTGTTAAGCATACTTTAAACTCAGCATTGATGTAGCAAAGAAAGTTTGAGCTAGCAGAGAAGGCCACTTCCTCAGAAAATGTAATGACTCAGAGGTGACAGCAGCAGCAATGACTCCCCGTGAGGATCAGAGTTACCTAGCATTATTGTCTGACTGGACTAAATCAGTTCCCTGACACCATTCTCAGAGATCTGCTGGTGAAAAATGAAACTGGAGAAGGCCCTACCGGGGCTGTCAAAGGGTTTGTGAGATAATACACACTATAGCTGACTGAAAGATGACGTCGCATTCCAGTTTGGAGTGTTTCTTTTTAAAGTCGTTGTGTGTTGCTTACCCAATAACAATTGAGAAATGAAGAGGCTGTTCCAGACTCATTCATCTGGACTTTGCTCTGTTTGCATTTATGGTTAGTAATTCTTCTCCACAAGAAGCAAGCAAGAGTAAAAATATAGAAAAATCCTGAAGGCAGTTACATTCAGTTGGCATAAATTACACAGGTTAATTATAATTGAGGTCTGCTGGTTTATTGTAGCTAAGGACTTGCCCAAAATAGGTGCAGCATGTAGCACAATTGTAATGTACCTTCAATTAACAGAAAATTAGAAACACTTGTAATTGCTAGTATATCTGGTAAATAACCAATAACCAAATAGACTCAGTCATTCATTTCTATTTGAACTCCATTTGTAAGAAGCAATGGCAGATTTTCTGAATCAGATATGTAAAATGACTGTGATAGCTTTTGTTCAGCCATGAAATGAGACATTTGAACATGGTAGATCATCCAGCATTTTTATAACATTAAGTGGTTAAATGTTCTTGGCGTCCTACAAATTGGTTATAACGGACGTAAATTACCTTGGTTGAAAATTGCTTAATGGACAACTTAAGATGGGTTTCATTTGTCTGGGAGGTTATTGGGATGTTTATTATATTGTACAGACAAGAGAGTTTTGGTCAAAAACTTTGAAAAAACAATTATGCTCATCAGAATCCTTATTAATGTAGCCTTGATGCTGTGTAATAAAGTAGTCCAGTTTGATCTTGAAAACCACATTTCTAGCACTGATACAATTGTGCATCTTGGACGACTAAGAAAGCAATCGTCACCTGTAAACTGCTATATCTCAGTGTCCTCGTTTGAGGTAAAACGGAACCAATTTTCTAATTTGTAATTTTACTTTTTAGCTGGGCCTCTTCTAACTGACTGAAGTCTGAAATTAACAGCATGTTGTTCAGAAACTGTTCGCTCTCAGAGTCATAAGGCTTTATACCAAGGAATGGTACGCACAGAGGCTCTTGCTTACACTTTTTGCTGTAAAAACCAAGGTCAGATAACTTCCCTGTTTGTCCTGTTAGAGGGTCGGAAGCAGAGAAGCGCAGAGGGGTCACACCTATAGGGAGGAGCAGACAGGACAGGTGACCCAAAACTGACCAACAGGGTATTCCATCCCATCTGCATCATGCTCAGTATAAAAGCTAAGGGATCAAAGGGCCAAGGTGGGGCTCTGGCAAGTCTGCTCTTGCTCTGGCTCTGGCTCATTTTTTCTTCAATGGCCGACATCTGAGGAGGACCCTGTCTGTTCATCTGCCTTTGATCCCAATCTGAGCACTCCTGACTCTAGTTCCAGAATTCAGCTCCTGTCCATCGCTGACTCCAGTCTGGGACTTTTCTGTGTCTGCTGGTGATGCGATTGTCATCCTGGAAGCTGGATATGGTTTTGTATATTGTATACCTTTTTTTTTTAGATTTTCTTATTATTTCTTATTTTCCTTATTTATTATTATTTTCATTAAAGTAGTTTAATTCTTTTTCTAAACTCGTAAATCTCCTTATCTCTTCCTCTCCTCTCTGAGGAGAGGGGAGGGGAGTGCCATCTGTTGTTACGATTGTCCAATCCGGCCAAAACCATGACACTCAGCATGGATGCTCATTGTACTGCCACAATGCCTGTAAAAAAAAACAAACAAAAAGAATCCCAAAACCAAACAAGAAAACACTAAACAGCAAAAAACCTAAACCAAAAAAGTCACCTTGACAACTTACATTAACTGAAGGACTACCTCACTATCGTTAGCCTTCCTAAGTGAAATCTGTGTGTACAATCAATGTTAATATAAATGCTCCTTAATTAGAACTCTGTGCCTCTCTGTGTCATCTTCCACCATGGGAAGAGTTCAAAAGGAAGGGAGCCTTCCATTGGGAGCCTTTGGAGAGCAGGGAGACTCTTCAATGGCTTATGGTCTAGGGAGACTCAGTCAATCAGGTTTGACTATTCGAAAGATATTTCTAGAAGCTAGCAACAGCGGTTTCCTTCTTTTCAATTAATATAACCAATTTATACTTCCAACAGGGAGACCAGATACAATTTGCTTTCTATTTTTAGTCTAAGTCATAATTATGGTTTGGGGCAGGTTTAGGTACATAGACTACATACACAGGCTAAAATGAGGAGGCAACGAACAGTGCCAAATGAGCAAAATGAAAGTTCCTGAAAGAAAAATCAGTCTTTTTGAGACAGGCTTTAATTTAATTTTGGAACAAAGAAAGAACAAAAGTTATCTGTGTCCACTATTCGTGAGGGGAGAGAAAGAAAAGAATGATTGATACAGTATGGAAATGAACAAGAATATTTTTAGTCATGTGAGTGAATTTTTTTTTTTTCAAACAGACAATATTCCGTTTTAACAGTCTCAGTTTACCCACTGGCTACTCCCTTCGGTAATTTCACTTTCTATGGCAGTACTTTCATTAATCATTTCTACATTTCTTCTTCTATACCAAGTATCTTAAAGCTTTGGATGGTTGCTGGCCAGGTTAAAAGTGGGAAAGCAATAGTTACTGGATTGTTAATTTTATTTAGTCAGAATTTAGTGAAATAATTACCTGCTTAACTCACTGCTTGATATTTTTAATGCTTGAAAAATATTTCAAATTGAAGGATTATATCATGCAGTGTGCATGTGTGTTGTGAATCAAGTCCCTATTAAAGTTTTTTACCCATCCATCTTCTGTTCCTATTTAACGTAACATGTATTAAATAAGGTCACATTTGGGAAAGTCTGAATTTGTGATATCTTTCAATTGTACTTACGTATTCTTGGATTTCTGGTATCTTAAGAGGGCTAATTCTACAGTCCCTTGGGGTTATACAAAAATAATGGGAGCAGGCATTTCAGCAAGTTCTCAGGGTTAAATCCTGAAATTCAGGTCCTCTCTTTAGAGCTAATTCTTTATGTGCTTACGTATTGCTGTTAAGCAACACAGGCTTACTTACTTCCTCAAGTAAAATTCACATGTATGGGTGAGGCTTGTTGGATATTTTTGGCTTCTGGGTAAACATGAAGCAATGTAAAACAAACCAGGCTGTAAATGTTTTTCATCACTGTTTCAATCATAGAATCATAGGTTTGAACGGGACCGCTGGACATCATCTAGTCCAACCCCCCTGACAGAGCAGAGACACCTTAGAGCAGGTTGCTCAGGAACGCGTCCAGGCGGGTTTTGAATGTCTCCAGAG
>VXBO01001762.1:86303-96399 GCA_013400135.1 Rhinoptilus africanus | reverse complement strand
GGAGAGCGGTAGATGTGGTCTACCTTGACTTAAGCAAGGCGTTCGACACGGTCTCCCACAGCATCCTCATAGAGAAGCTTACAAAGAGTGGATTAAAGGAATGGACAGTAAGGTGGATAGAATACTGGTTGAAAGACAGAGCTCAGAGGGTCATGATTAGGGGCACAGAGTCTAGTTGGAAGTCAGTAACGAGTGGTGTTCCCCAGGGGTCAGTACTGGGTCCAGTCCTCTTCAATATATTCATCAATGACCTGGATGAGGGGATAGAGTGCACCCTCAGCAAGTTTGCTGATGGCACAAAGCTGGGGGTGGTGGCTGAAACACCAGAAGGCTGCGCCACCGTACAGAGAGACCTGGACAGGCTGGAGAGTTGGGCAGAGAGAAATCAAATGAAATATGACAAGGGCAAGTGTAGGGTGCTGCACCTGGGGAGGAATAACCCCCTGCACCAATACAGGTTGGGGGCTGACCTGCTGGAGAGTAGCATGATGGAAAGAGGCCTGGGAGTCCTGGTGGACAACAGGATGACCATGAGCCTGCAATGTGCCCTTGTGGCCAAGAAGGCCAATGGCATCCTGGGGTGCATCAAGAAGAGTGTGGCCAGCAGGTGGAGGGAGGTCATCCTCCCCCTCTACTCTGCCTTGGTGAGGCCCCACCTGGAGTGCTGTGTCCAGTTCTGGGCTCCCTGGTTCAAGAAGGACAGGGAACTACTGGAAAGGGCTACCAGATTAGGGGATTGGAACACCTCTCTTATGAAGAAAGGCTGAGAGATTTGGGTCTCTTTAGTCTGGAAAAGAGACGGCTGAGGGGGGACCTTATCAACACTTTTAAATCCTTAAAGGGTGGGTGTCAGGAGAATGGCGCCAGGCTCTTTTCAGTGGTGCTCAGTGACAGGACAAGAGGTAACGGGCACATACTTGTACATAGGAAATTCCACCTAAACACGAGAAGGAACTTCTTTACTTTGAGGGTGGCAGAGCACTGGAACTGGCTGCCCAGAGAGGTAGTGGGGTTTCTGTCTCTAGAGACATTCAAAACCCGCCTGGATGGGTTCCTGTGCAACCTGCTCTAGCTGACCCTGCTCTGGCAGGGGGTTGGACTAGATGATGTCCAGAGGTCCCTTCCAACCCTATGATTCTATGATTTTATGATTCTATCATCTACTATGTATTTATATGGGGGCACCTGATTTTATTGTTAAAGCAGTTAAAATAGCATTTTCTATTTCTGATAAATATGGGAGATGACATCCTCTACTATTTTTAGGAATGAGATATTTATCTTTATTTGGTTGCAGTTAGATGGATGCTACATGAAGAAGTAAGAATTAACCAGTCCCGAGCTGTTTTAGTCTGAGGGAACTGAAGTTAATAGTTTCAGATTGTGACAGTTGCCAGTGCTGATCTTTCTATTCCATGTCAGCAGCTGGAGGTCTAATCCATTTTAGCATCCCTTTTTGTCTGCTCCCAGCTGTCTTTCCTCTTATCCCACAGTGGGATACATAAATTACTTGTAAAATTTCAGCACCCTGGGCCAGCCACAGAAATGGAGAGCGGAGCTGGGCAGTGCCTAAGATCAGGGCAGAGAGACTGACTCTGCAGAGAGGCTGAGTCTACAGTGGTAGTAACCATCACCCACTTCACAGAAAAGCCAGGATAAAAGTTTTGAAGAAGTATTATGTTTAGTTAGTATAAATTGAACATACATCTTGGTATCTCATGAGGTTGTAATGTGCTCCATCAGAGATAGCTGTTCAAAATTATAATAGCACGATGCAAAATTTACAAGAATTCTGTTGAATCAATTTAGTTGCATAAATCTTAAAAACCGTTAGTTCTAAGTTCTGATTTTATTTCCTAATGCCTTAAGTGGGTAAGATTAGGATTAGAAACAAATAACATATAGCTAGCTACATCTAAAGCCAAACTGATTGATTGTTTATTTCAAGTTATCATTATCTCCAGGCTCATACATTAAAACTTGCACTGTTTAGCAACCTGATTCTACCTGATGGAATAAAACCAGTTAATCTTAGCTAGTAGCCTGTGCTGAAGTACTAATGTGAGCAGATGTTTCATGACATTCAAGTAGCCAGTTTTTACTGATATATGTTGGGTTTTCACAAGTTACAATGAGAAGAATAAAAACTATATTTGCACTGAAAAAAATGCATTTCAAAATAGCTTAGAATAAGTGATACATGCCAAATATCATGCCCTAGAAAGTCTAAAGAACTTTGTTTTTCTTTGGGGAATAAAGTAGCCATATGTAACTTCTTTTTCATGTACTGGTTTTTTTTTTCAATATCTTTTCCTTTTGTTTCTGCTCCTTTTCACAGCATACAACAGAGAGAATTCAGCCTAAAGGATTTATTTCTCTTCTTTTTTTCCTATCCTTGACAAAACTGTAGCTGCACTGTTGCATGAGCAGCAACAGACCTCCTTCGGCTGAGACGACACAGAGACACTACTTCCCGTCTCTGGGACAAAGAGCACTGACACCAATATGAGGATGCTACAAATGGCGTTTATTGCAGGCTCGCACTACCTTATATACTTTACGACCTTCGTTACCACCTCTTCTCTGTCGTCACACCTAGGGGAGGTTCCATGCGCCTAACTTTCCGTGACACCGCGAGATCTTCCGAGCGCCGTCCACTACACTGCACCTAGCTAGCCTTCACCACATTTCCACTGTCATGACTCACCTAAAATACATCCCTAACTATAATAGTCAGAAACTAGTTCCAAAACCAGTAAAACTAGCAAATTCAGGTTTTCTATAGCTTCAGGTCTTACATTGCTTGCATTTCTATCCTGGAATATCTTCAGTCATTCTCACATCTCTCTCATCCTCCTTTTTGGTTTTGCCATCTTGGTAAAAGACAGACATGCTTGTAAAAACTACATACTAGCTGATGGCTCTCAAATGGAATGGGATAAAAACTGAGTTCTCCTGGCTCCCCTTCAACAGGAGAGTTTATCAGCTCTCTGTAATTTATCCAGCTGCTGATTTTTATAAAACTGCCAGGAATTTAATAACCTTGAATCTTCTGCCACTGCCAAAGTTGACTGAAATTGTTAAAAGTGTTCAAAAGCTGGAGTGTTCTACTTGGGGAGAGGTAAGGTAGGTAAAGGGCTTCAGGTATGATCAGCGTGATGCTAAGAAAGCAGGGTAAGCATGTTGAAAATTTTTTTAGCCATCCTATCTTTGTCTGACCCAGATATTTTATACCCAGAAGAACTCCCTTGGTATTGTCTTCCAAAGCTGCCATACCTTCTATCTTTGGAAGTCAAAAATGCACTGCAACCTCAAAACACCACCATAACTCCAGTGAAGACTCCAGCTGCTGTAGTCTAATGAAAGCAGTTACGAGGGGCAAGTTATTAAGCAGTGAGCAAAGTGCTAGAAGATGGTTGGCATTTAAAATGAGTACTGTTGCTTCCAGTGTAAACTTTGCTTGTATCTTCAACTTTTATAGTCCCAGAAGCAATGCCATCAACCTTCTCTATGCTAATGGTGAAAATGTTGCTACTATCAATCTGTTTGCTCCTCCAGCATATTTGGCAGCCAAGGGAATAACCCTGAATATTGGTAACTAGGATGTTTCTTTCCTAAGTCAGTAAATATCAGTGCATAAAAAGCAAAAATTGATTTCTAATTTAAACTATATGCACTTTTCCTTTAAAAAAGCAAACCATTTTAAATCCCAAATTATTATAACATTTATAAATTCCTAAGTTAAAAAAAAGATATTAAAATAATGTAGATAAAATTCTGTGATTTCAGATAGTTCATTCTTGCTGCTGGAGTTGTAAATTCTACTCACCAAGATAGTAGCATCACTTGCTCTGCATCTGAGAACAGTGGAGCTGCCAGACCAGCTTTTACCACCTGCATCTTCTCAATATGCAGGGAACATATTTTCCTCAATTGGCTTGTTCAGCTAATTCAGCTCAGACACTTCTTACATTCCAAGTTAAGAAATCAGAGGTTGAGCACCTCTGGTTTAGACAGAGGTTAGATACTCTGAGCGTTGAACATGCCATCCAAATTCTGTTCCTGCTCTAAAACTACACGTGTAACTTGTAAAACTACTCTGTGCTCTAATTTGCAATGTAATGAATACTTTGTCCTTTCTTCACTCACTGGGAATTGAATGTCACAAATATGTCAGTTTAAATGACCTGAAAGGTACTGGGCATCAACAGACTTTCTTCCCTCCATTGAACCCGCAGACACACAGGGAGAAAACATTGCTGGTTCATTACTTTAATTACAGTGTGTGGCATATTCACATAAACCAGAGCAGAACTGCAATAAAACCCTAAAAAAAAAAAAGACCCCGTATTAAGGCTGAAAAGTTTGAATTTAGACATGTCCATGGGTATAGATTTAGGGATGCAGAGATCTAATCTTGATACTGATTTTAAGCATTCCTGTTTAAATGAAAAGTAAGAGGGGAGAACATGAATTAGAAAAAGTAATTATGATACTACCTTAATCTGTTTGCATGAGGTATTAATGGGTTAATGGAGAATGGATTTTTTGTGTCTAGGTTCAATGAAGCTGGTGGTCCTTACGGTTCCTTGGGAGTGTATAGTATTATGGCAAACTGGTAAGTGAATAATTTAATTGTATTTATTAAAAGTGTGGGGGGCTGAAGAGTAGCAATATTAAACCTCAAGTGGGGAATTACCTGTATTCTGGATAATATGAAAATTTTTCACCATTCATTCTGATTCCTTAGAAAAGTTTAGGAATGCTCACAGAGAGTCTCAGAAGACATTCTTGTATGTTTAAATTTTCTACAGTGACCTGATGAATTTAGAAAATGGTATTAAAAACTGTTTAGTGTAAATCATTCTGCCACATCCCCATGGTTTTGTTTTCCTAACATACTATTATTAATGTGTAAATAGAAGCATTTGATTCAATTTTGTTATTAATATATTACATCATTGTAAGAATGAAAGGTAAGTCTTTAGTCTTAATTTTCACTTAAGGACTTTTCTGATTGACTACATGCTCCTACAAAGTGTCCAACCCTCAGCTCTCTGACCAGGCAGACAGGAAAGAACTTCAAGGAAAATAATTATTTTAGATCTTCTTGCTATCTTCTTGTTGGGAACTTGTTAGTCCTACAAGTTAAGCAGCCTTCACTGGTGTCAGTATGCAAATAGGAGGTTATCCAAGAACATGGAAGTGCTACAGGAAATGTTTGAGGTTTCGCACAGTAGTCTCACCTCTCTTCAGTGTAAACAATGTCTTCTTTGGGTGTGGATGGACCCCACTGCTTAGGGTCTTGAATATCTGTAACATGTAAAATTGATATCTTAACTGTGTATCATCTTTTTAAGACTTAATGTTTCTTTGCAAGGGAAAGAGTAGTCATAGCAAAATCCAATTAACAGTGGATTCCCGTGCAGTTTTAGTGAGGTGAATTCCTCAAGTCATAGTCTCATTTGCTGGAGAGCATTGTGTATTATCAGTCATGGTTTTGATTCACTTCAAATGCTGGTATATTTTAATGGTGAGAAAATATATTCTTGTTCACTGTTGTAACATCATTTTTTGGTTCCTTTGAGTGAAAGCTTAAACACACCAAGTTGTGCCCTAGGAAGAAATTACCTGGATGTAGGAATTTAAAGCTACAGCAAATGGCAATTTTGCAGTCGTGGCGGTGTAATTGAGAGCTGTCCCTAAACCACTCTCATTTATGCAGATGGACTGGCTCAGCACCCAGCTGGCTGACTGAAGGAAGTTTTAAAGAATGCTTTGTGACACATCTGAATCAGGGTATCGTATATTGACATGGTTATTAGGACATTTGCTGTAGAAATAGACTGTTTTGATTTATCAAGATGATGTTGGGGGGCTAAAAAAAAAAGTAGAAAAATTGGCTCCACCTAAGTCAGCCTATGGGATGTTAGAAACATTTCCAGAATAGAAGGTGCCCATAACACTAAAGAACGTAAAAGGTGCAAAAAGTGACTGTTAATTATTGCAGAAGACCAGGCTGAAAGGCAGGCCCCACAGAAGATTCTGATAAAGCTGAACCTCACTCAGTTACCATCAAGAGATGGTAATCCCTCTGTACTATTGCTTTAAGACCTCTCCCTCCATACACTGCATTTGTATTAATAAACAGTGATTTTGTCACAATATTGCACTACTGATCTTGAAAAGAAGTACAGCAGGTGTTCAAATGAAGACAAACCAAAGAAGGCACTGTAGCACAGGCATAATCTGAAAACAAGAGAATTGTAGAGTTTTATCCTTCCAGAGATAAAGACATGATGCCTGAAACTTGGAGGATTGTACTTTGAGCTTAAAAGGAGGGACAGAAATCCAACCATCCCTGCAATTATAACTCCGTCTTTTTAAATTGCTGTCTGAGACCACATGTTTTTTTCTGTTTGATCCTGCTGTGAAGTGATAATATTGCATTTGTCCCATCACAATTATTTTCCTAGTCTGCAATACTCTGTGTTATTGTATTACTTCTGTGTAAGATCAAGCAGATGGTGACAGTGGAAAGAAAAAAAATCCAACGAGTACATAGCCATTGTCAGCACTGCTGCGGAAATTAAGAAACACACCAACTGGTGCTTGTTAATTTGACTTGCTCAGGCTATCTGGAACTCCCTTCCTGTTTCCCTCCAGGACCTTTAGTCACTTCCTTTCTGTAAATAAGAAACACTTTCATTTGTCTTCAACTGATGATGGATTCTCTTGCAAACATTCTGATAAAATCAGCCAAATTATATATAGATTTTTCCTACTTGCAGATGACCAAAAATCACTGCAGTTAGATGTGTTAAAATTAGTTTCAGTACTGTGTCTGTACTCAAAATTTTACAAAATTTTAAAGGTACCTTGTTGCCTTAGGGTATATTTTAATGGAATGTTAAAATTCCATTTTCTTGTTTAACCAAGAGATGCAAAAAACAGATTGGCTGGTGAAATTATAAATAACTTATTCAAAGTTTTTTTATTTGTTACACAAAAAAGTGTAGATTTACCATACAAAAATAAAACCCTATTTACTTTCCTGGTATGTACTAAATTAGTGCACAGGAAACATGAATTTTCCTTTTAGTAAAATATTTCAGGCCTGGTCATCTACTGTGAATGAGGCAAAATGCCACTGAAGATTACAGACTCTTATCCATCCATAAGTTTATTAAGTCTAGCCTGTTTTTTTGGGGTTTTTTTTTTCAGATAAAAGCCATCACCAAATTGTTACTCAGTTCTCAATGGAATTTAGTATATTAAGCTTCTTCAAAATGTAAAAATGGTCTGAGAATTTACCTTACACAGAACTGAGTGCTCTCCATTCTCCAAACTGACTAGCTGGTAGGAAAAGAGAGGAAGTATTGTTAAGATTTTCTTTCCATGCACTTACACTGTGGCAGCTGGTGTAAGACACTGGGTAGCATAAATAAGTAAAAAGAAGACTCGGGTCAGTGCTGGGACCAGTGCTGTTAAACATCTGTCAGAGATACGGCAGCGGGACTAAGTGCACCCTCAGCAAGTTTGCCAATGACACCAAACTCTGTGGCACGGTTGACACAATGGATGCCATCCAGAGGGACCTGGACAGGCTTGAGAAGTGGGCCCATGCTAACCTCATGAAGTTCAACCAGGCCAATTGCAAGGCCCTGCACCTGGGTTACAGCAATCCCAGGCACAAATACAGGGTGGGCAGAGAATGGATTGAGTGCAGCCCTGAGGAAGGGGACTTGGAGGTGCTGATGGACGAGAAGCTCAACATGAGCCAGCAAGGAATGCTTGCAGCCCGGAAAGCCAACCACATCCTGGGCTGTATCAAAAGAAGTATGGCCAGAAGGTCGAGGGAGGTGATTCTGCCCCTCTACTGTGCTCTGGTGAGACCCCAGCTGGAGTACTGTGTGCAGCTCTGGAGTACTCAGCACAAGAAGGGCATGGACCTGTTGGAACAGGTCCACTGGACAGGCTGAGAGAGTTGGGGTTGTTCAGCCTGGAGAAGAGGTGGCTCCGGGGAGACCTTACAGCAGCCTTCCAGTACCTAAGGGGGGCCTACAGGAAAGATGGGGAGGGAATCTTTACCAGGGAGCAGAGCGATAGGACAAGGGGTAACAGTTTTAAACTGAAACAGGGGAGATTTAGAGTAGATATTAGGAAGAAATTCTTTACTGTGAGAGTGGTGAGACACTGGAACAGGTTGCCCAGAGAAGCTGTGGATGCCCTATCCCTGGAAGCGTTTAAGACCAGGCTGAATGGGGGTTTGAGCAACCTAGTCTAGTGGGAGGTGTTCCTGCCCATGGCAGGGGGTTTGAATCTAGGTGATCTTTAAGGTCCCTTCTAACCCAAACCATTCTATGATTCTATGAACCAAATTAATTACTGGCTCAGTGAAGTGGAAGTGATGGTACTGGAGTTACAGCAGAGATCTTGGACTGTGATCCTCCACATCAAGACCCATCATTTCTACCAGATCAAAAATACCATTCAGGGATAACTGACATAATTCCATTTGTGTGTTGCCATCCTGTTTTTCATAAAATCCCTGAATGCTGGAGATCTAACCCATGTTTCATGCTAGAGACTCTTCCCTCTGCAGTAGGAAATCCAGCTGCCCTCTAGGCATTTGGATTGCTGAGCAGAGCCCACTGAGGAACCTCTAATGTTGCCAGCATGTCATCAGTAATTCTGCTTAATGGGATGTCTCACCTGAATATCCATCTTTGCATACGCTGCATCTGACATGGCTGAGCATAAGTGATAGGAGAGTTGTAGTTTCTTTTCCTTAAGGTCTTGTGTCACATTGAGCTTGCAGTTTGCTTGCTGTGAACGTTTCCATGAACTGATCTCTTTATACAGCCGCATGTGGGAGAACAAATCATCTGTAGGTTAAAAATCCATAATAATATTAGGATAGTATTAAATATAGAATTGTAAGTCCTTTTGGTCTTACTGTGGTAGCTGTGTGGGTGAAAATTGCATCAAAATATACACCATTTTAGTTGAACTGTTACCCGAAGAGTAAGGCCAATGTTCCATCTCTGAGCAGAAAGCAAGAGACCACACCAGAGCCTAGCACGGAGGCTTATGCCAATTTTTGCTTTGTGAACAAGCTGCCATTTGCCTCCTGCACAAGTTGCGCAATACAAATTTTACAGAGATCCTTATTCAGATGGCTGATTTAAACCAATACGAGTGGTTAAACACGTTTGTTTCTGCTGAAAATGTCTCCCCTACGTTTTTTTTCAGACACAGTAAGTAGTTTTGCATCACGTTATGGTTAAAACTTCCATTTCCCTGGGAGAAAGGCGCCGACCGGCTCCGCTTTCCACCCAAGAGGCGAAGATTGGCGCGATGCCGGAGCGTGACAGGGAAGAAGCCTCACCCACTGCGGCGGCACGGGACCCTTCGGTCACATACACGGTGAGACAAATCAGGTTACGACCGGCCCATACCCAGCAGCCCAACTCCGCCGGGAGCCCGAACCCCAGCCCGCATTCTCTGCGCTGAACTTTACCCGACTTCACCGTCCCCTCTCAACCCGCCCATACGCTGCATATTCATGAGGCGACCGCACCCCCAGCCCCACGCCTCATTGGCCATTCCGTTCCCCCTCCCGTTCCCACTGGCCGTCGCGGCTCAGNCCGCCTCCCCCAGCGGTGACTCAACAGGGCGTGGGAGCCGGGTCCTGCAGTAGCGGCACTTCAGCCCTCCCCCCACAGCCGGTAGAGGCACAGCCTTAGCGCCGCGCACTCATTGTTCCGCCAGCTCCAGGCACCATGGACGAGATGGACCAGTCGCCCTTGGTCTCTTCCTCCTCCTCCTCCTCCTCCAGGCCAGCGCGGCCGCAGCAGCCCCAGTTCAACTACCAATTCGTGCTCGACGACGAGAAGGAGGAAGAGGAAGAAGAGGAAGACGAAGACTTCGACGAGCAGCTGGAGGTGATGGAGAGGAAGCCTGCCGCGGCTTCCGCCGCAGCTCTGCAGGAGCGGCCGCCGCAGCTCCTGGACCTCGGCGGCCCTGCTGAGCCGCCCCGCCCCGCCGCTCCAGAGCCACCGCAGCCCGGCTGGAGCCCCCCGGGAGCCGTCTC